>VXAB01003170.1:18074-89280 GCA_013399175.1 Odontophorus gujanensis | reverse complement strand
GTTGAGTGTGAGTTTTTTTTTGGTGTTGTTTTTTGGGGGGGGGGGGGGGGGGGTGGAACATAAACTAATCCAAGAGTCTAAAACATCTTTAGCCAAAGCCTTTTAAAACACAAAAACTGCACTAGGGTCTCCTCGTTAGTTGCGATTACAGGGGAAGCATTTCTTTCTTTCTTAACTAAGAATCTCTTCTCAGCNAGCTGGCATGATGAACCCACTCTAACACCAGGCTTTCCTGGGGTTAAAATAGAAGCACCAGAGAGGCCACTAAAGCTTACTAGACATCTCACAAATGAGCATGAGGACAAGGCAGGGCAGCACATACACAGAAGAAAGAAGCAGAGGTAACAGGAGCAGCCTGGATGACCTGGGAACCCCCTGCAATATCAGTTCACAGTGCTTCTTCTCCTGAACCATTTCTGGAGCCAGACTGGGGAGCAGTGCACCCTCAGCTGCTGCCAACCCTTTTGGTAGTTTCCAGCTTGATTCAGTGCTGACGTAACAAGTTAGGGCTGCAGAATGCAAGTGCCAACCTCCATCCTGCTCCAGTCACATCACACAGTCCTTCCCCCAGGGCACCAACTTCAACATTCACTTTTCCTTTCACTGAGTGAATTTTGTTTATTAAAAAAAAGAAAAAAAAAGTGAGAAAAATTAAGAAAACCGTAATTCTTTCCTGCTCAGGTTCTTGTCATTTCAGGCAGCTGAACCATACCACAGGGCAATCCAACACACACACAGAAACCAGCACATGGTGATTGCCAGTACCACAACTGCTGAAGCCAACACAGGTCTGGGGACAGGATCCTCCCCTTTTCACAGCAACATGATTCTGCTTTGACCCAATCTACATTATGACACCATGCCCCAGGAAATATCCTTACCTTCCTATTTCTTAATAAAAGACTACTCTCAAAGCAATGTCTCAGGAAAGTACTTTGGCTGTTGACTTTCCTGTCCTATCATCCACACACATTCTCACTGTTCTCATGTTCTTTTTTTCTTTTTTTTCAAAAACCACCAATTCATTATAGCATGTGTTGGATCCAACACAGCTCTTTTCACCAAATTTTAATTCTTGTAGAAGGAAAATTTAAAAGTTGTTTATGGATTCATGTGTCATGAGTTTCCACACAGCACATTTCAAATCTAGAACTTCCACTGAAAGCTGACAGATTCCTGAGGACACCTGAAGCAAAGTCATTTAAAATTTCACACTGGCCACAAAGCTTTTCCCCAAATATGCTCTTCCCACATAGCCTCTACTCAGTTTAACTGTCTGACAGACTTTCCATATTTTTATATTATTCACATCAAATAGCATAGCTGTTGTCTCACTTGCCATCTCACACCTCATTCCATTTTGCAGCCTGTGTCCTTTTAGTCAAATAAGTCATCTCTACTTTGCTTCACATCCGGGAAGCAGAAAATCCACCAAACCATTGTTTTCCTAGCAAAACCCTAGCCCTAATTTAGGGGATAGAAGTGTAAGCAGTGCCTTGGGCAGCACCAGGAGTTGCAAGCTTGGCTGGATTACAGCAGGTGCAAGGATGGGACTTGGAGTCAACAGCTCACTGTTTTTTGTTTTGTTTCTTTTTTTTTTTTTTTCAAATATTGGAACTACAGCTGTGTTTTGGCCAACTTCTACAACACGATGCCCACATGGGAGCAGGCACCACTGCTGCTGAGCCTCCAGCCGAACCATGAGCGGAGCAGAGGCTTTCACAGCACACACTCATCAGGGTTAATGCAAATACAGCCCTGAAGATGTGAGTCAGAGCTCACTTTGTGCAAACTCTTTCCCTTCCCTTCACATCAGAAATATTTCTAGCTGACTGCTGGTAAAAGATGTCTTCCTCAGCAATTCACATTCAGATGTTTGAGTTGCATCTGTAAGGGTTTTCCTGACCTAATGTTAAAAATAGAGTAAAAAAGATTATTTTGAATGGTGCAAGCAATAAAATGTTAGGTTCATGAACAACTGACAACTCATATGGTAACTGTTCTGTGTTTTCAAACGTGTATCTACAATAAAAAAAAAATCACAAGGCATGACTCATGACTAGTATTTAAATCTAGAGTGATTGAAGAACAGTTTAGTCATTGCTCTAATGTTCTCTATCCTATCCAGAGTTGACTGCTCCAAGGATAAAGGCACTTAGCCTTGCATAATAGAGGAGGGAAGCAATATGGGGAAGTACTGAGTGAGAAAGCCAAGGCAAAGATACACATCTACTAGGAGCAGTTCTTTTCCTCTTCAGCCAAATTTCCCACAAAGCCATGAGTAAAAGAAACAGCAAGTTGGATACTTAAGAACCTCTAAACATAGCTAGGCTGCTTAATTTTTCATGTCTTCCATTTGCTGGGGCTTTGCACCTTGCCTCCAACCTCCCCACTGTGAAGCCCTCTGTCAAGTAAAACCTGTTTGCCATGTGTGTGCGCGAATGCCCTTAGACCCAAACCCAGCCAACAGTTTAGAGTAAACAGACCTACCCAGGGAGGAGCTGGAATTTGAACAGCAAATCATGTGTGTCCCAAACAATTACTCCCTCTCCAGGTGAGGTAATGCAGCAACGTTTCTAGCGTCTAAGCAAATTTCTCTGCAGCAGTAGGAAAGAAGGGAGATGGGGCTTTTTTCATCACAAGCAGGGCAGTGCCTTAGAGGGACTCATTGAGAAAAAAATTTGCTTAGCTAACTAGTCTGCTCCTTTTGCTCGCCTAATGCTGATTTGTTCAGCTATTATTTTAAGAACAAGTGGTTATGTAGGTACATCCTGGAACCACCCTCTTACCTCAGTGATCGTGTCTAAATTGTTCTGCTGAGTATCTTACACAAGACTTGCATAAATAATGCATTCTTCTCCTGGTGAGCTTGGTTGCCCTAGCTAATGAGGAGCGCCACATGGTGAACTTACCATACTGCAGAATCCCTCAAACACCAGTGCTCGACACAGGGCACATCCTCCTTTAGCACAATGCTCACCTTTCAAAGAAGATTAAACCTATGCAAGCAATTGAAAAGACTGAGCAAGCTGAGACCTGGCAACAAAGCCAAACACTAGCACAAAGTAATCACAAAGAGGGTAGAAAAGGGTAGGAATAAGGAAGAGAGGTAATCACTCTCCATCTGAGAGCAGGAACCTGAGAGAGCCCTCAGCATGAAGGGGTGTGAGTACAGAACATTAAGATCACTTCCCTCCATCTCTCCTCACCACAACCACCAGTTTAAGGAGTGCTCATATTCAGATCTGTGAACTATCCTGCTACATATGCATGCTGTAATTACACTGAGTAGTCCACTCACCTCTTATCATTTGAAATGTAAATGACAAGTTGCAGATAAAGGCTACTTATTTGTGGGTAGTGCATATCCCATGCAAGACTTGCACATCCCACTCACCATGGGAAAATATCTCCCTTCTACACTGATGTAGAATATTTCTCTGGAGACAGGTCAGGGTGCTGGTGGCCAAGGTAGGTGAGCTGCACAATCACTGTGGAGGGGGTATCAACACCAGGCCATAAACCAGAAGGGAAACTTCAGAGAGATCTACTGAAATACTGAGTATTGCTCATGATTTCATCTTTTCTGTCTTTTGAACCCGAAAGAACAAGGGTTCAGACTTCGTAAGCACAGATGAGCAAGAAGATAATATGCATAAAATAAATAGCCTGCATTTGCCACATACATCCTGTTATTCATAAATGAGAAATTCTCCCAAACTAAGGCAGAGACAGGATTGATACCAGTCAACAATGCTTTGATAATCTAATGTGTGTGGCTTTCTGTACTAGAGAGTAAGTGAAGTATTAGCTGCAAACATACACTAAAGCTATACAAAGGATAGTCACAGGACTAAAAGGTCTAAACGAACACAAAACCAAGAGAGGTTGGGAAATACACTAATGAAGGTAGATGGAGTAACCATCATTTGCCTTCCTTGTCATTATGAGGTAGTCCTTATTATGTGATTACACACTGTTTTAGCCTGAACTTCTGCCTCATTCGGAGCATAATTGCAATTAAAATGTTTTAATGCTATATGTTTTGGAAGCTCTATCTAGTAGTCACTACAGCTTTGCTTATGAGACATGTGGCATATGTTTCTGCCTACTCTGAAACACAGCTAAAGCTAAAAAGCATATGCTAAGCAGCAAGAATTTTATTCAGTGTGATCAGTCAGGTTATATAATATCAACCTAGCCTGAATGATGAGCAAACTTTGGATCCCCAATCAACTTTGTTGTTGGCAGGCATTACGCTCTGTTGTGACCTGTTTTTAACCACACCTACAATCACACAGTGAGCTAAAGGTAACTCCTGAGATAGTCTTTTATCTTTAATCACTTCCTGTTCACACTTCATTCTGCCAACACCTCCTGTCAGGATTATTACTGTTTATTTCCCATGAATATCTAAGAATATCATTCATCCTGGCAATAAATATTTCCATGCAGCGAGGTATGCTACAGAAGTGACCTGCATTATTTCCTAAAAGGTTACTTGACTGATATCTTATTTGGGAAAGCAAACAGGAAGACCTACATTGTCCGTCATAAAAAGCAACAGTACTAGGCAGGCAGAATTCACCAAAGCAGTTATGCCAGTGTATTTCTCTAGAAATGAAAGTCTTAAATACAGATTAAATCTAGCAGCGCCAGTATTATGGGTCTGGTCTTGAAAGTTCTTAGTCATGTTGAGTTGTTTCCTCTTACAAATACCCAGATGAACCACAGTTGCAGATTTAAGATAAACTGTGCTGGTCGTTAATTACTCAGATCCAAGATGTCTAAGATATGCTGGTTTTATTGAGTTTGTGGATCCTGACTGCACAGCACAAAAATGGAGTCTTGACATAGCTGCTTAGAAGTCCATACTGCCCTTCACCAGCTACACCTAATAATACCTAACCAGTCAGCCTACTTTAAAGATAAACCTGAGGAGCCCAGTAACTAAACGCTCTCTCATGAGGACCTGCAGATGTCAGCAGTGGTAAGTCCCATCCTCCTTGCTATGCCTCATCCCACAGTGCTAACCAACACAACCGATGGAAATCACTTTCTAGAATTTCTATGGGAGGCCATGTGGCAAACCCATATCGGGGTATTTATCTGAAAACAAACTACTTTTTATTCCAGATACAACTGATGAAAAAAATGAAGGCACATTAAATGTACCTGTCAGAATGTTGGTCCAATATAAAGAGAAAATATTCATTTCTTGTGCTAGTTATTAATCAGTCGTGGAGCACATTGTCACAGGATACTGCAGCAATCGGGACTGAACCAGCTCAAAAGCAATTGCACAAAACCACATAAGAGTGATCCATCAAGGGCTACAAACCACCTTTGGCTCAGGAATGTAAGAGACGACTGATAACTGGGCAAACAAACAAAAAAAAATCATCACTGTGAGTCTGTCTGCTCTTTTAGCTTGCTCCTGAACACTGATTGAGGCAGAATAACAGGAGCTATTCTTGTATTTATATTATTTTACCCCCCCTCCACTAGGTACAAATTTCCATTTGAAGCTTAGCTTTCCACTATTCTTCATATCACACCTGTATCTGCTCGGACAAGTACAGCTGTGATAACCTCAACTGTCAACCTCTACAAAGGACTGCCAAGAGAGAGTTGCAATATGATGGATACTGAATGCACTGGGGCTCATAAGTCTCCATGTTCCACCTCACTCGTCATCTGTGTTGGTCCCACAGAGTCCAACCACTGAGAATTATTCTGCTTCTTTCATTTCATATACTGTCTCTCATTCTCTCAAGTCACAGTCTTGCCTCTGATCAGACTTCACTGCTACCCAGGGTGAAAAAAATCATACTTCAGTCTCACAGCAGTCACTGACACTTCCCAGGGTTGTTCTTTTTTCCCCTCTTCTGTTGAGAAACATGCTGCTCTATGTTCATTGTTAGATGAACTGCTGCTTAGAGCTTCCCATACTTTTGTTAAATACTTTCATAACTAAAGACTTCTCCGCCTGAGTCAACTGAAAACTGCTGAAAATGTCAAGTATTTCAAAACTATTGCCAGAAATAGTCACACTACTTTCAGACAGTCTTACTTTTGGCAGGCATCGTTTGAATGCAGAAAGTAAAGCATGTTAGAAATCTCCGTCTATCCTGTCTATTCCTCAGTATTTGATAACACAAGTTTCCTGTGTAACTCAATCATCAATTGAACTTACACATTTAAGAGAGTTTCAAAGGGCCAGCCTTCTTCCTGTAACATCTGTATATGTACTGACTATATTCTGTCTTCTCCCACAAAAACATCGCTCTTGCTTTCTCAGTGATTAATTTCTCAATGTACACTTACATTTCACACACTAATACATGCGTTTACCTCAGAGGACAGTCGGCCTAGCAAACCAGGGGAAAGATTCACTATCAAAGAGTACCTTGTCCCTGTTTGATAAGGGAGTTGGACCAGATGGCATCCAGAGATCCATTCCAACCTCAAACATGCTCTGATTCCATGAAGGTGTTTGGTGGCTTATATGAACAAGAGTGAATGACAGATAAACAGGTCATAGCCTCTACAATTCTTGCAGGCATAATCTAATCTATAGATATTACTTCAGTCATGACATAAATGGAATCACTCATGGAAAGAAAACAGTGCTTGTTGGAAGAATCAAAGTAATATTACATCTTAGTTAAAAGGAAAGAAAAAAGTTTTCAGAATTAGCAAGCTAGGAGACGTAACTGAAGTAGTAGGCTGGAATCTGAGCATCTTTGACCCATTCCAGTTCACCTCGCACAGTCAATACAGCAAAGCAAACTCCACCAAATGAAAAAACTCTGAAACTGCTAAGCTTAGTAGAAAACATTTGAAAATTATCTTTCATATACTTTTTGATCAACAGCTATGGGTGGAATTACAGCTGCTGTGTTTATTAAGTTCATGTGAAAAACAAAAACCGGAACGCCTTATGTTCCTTCCACTTTGACTTCCCATATATATAAGAAATAAGAGCCACGTGAAAGGATGAAATAAAGTCCTCTTCCATTAGTTGAACAGATTCACCACAAACCTCGGGGACCTTCAGACTTCACTCAATCCAATTTAACATCTCTTCTGTGCTTGGCACTACTGATCCTCCTACCTCTTCATCTATAAATTAGGACAACTGTCCTCATGGATGAGCAACCAAGCATGCTAAGTTTCTCCTTTAAAAGAAAAAACTATTTGGCAGCAGTTAAGAGGTAACCTCACAATTGTAAATAAAACAGTATTGTTTTTAATAACAAGTCTAAATACTGTCTAAAGATAGTACATTCCCTATTAACTTTTATTTTTACATATCACAAGTGACATGTTGGCATTCTCTTTACCACTATCCTACGAACCTTCTGATTCTTCTGGATTGCTGCTGAAGGAAACAGCTACCTACAGAACAAGCGTGGACAATCTGGATGAATCACAGTACAGAATTACACTTATTCTTGGTCAAGGCTCTTAAACAAAGGTTATTTTATCTTAAACTTTCCACTAAGGATGATTTTATAAAACGGGGGGAACTCAGCCTTGACTTCTGTCTAACATGGTGCTAGTTAAAAATCACAAGTATTTGAACCTGTAGGAAAAAAAAATACTGTTAGCAATAATACTGTCAGCTTTTGCCAGTCTGGTTGGTTCGATATTTCAGTAGACACATTTGACCTCAAAAGTATATTACTTCCCTTGCCTCTTGCAAGGGAAGTTGGAAACCTGAATTGTTTAATAGTTTCTTTTAAGAGATGTCATCAAGGTACACAAATACATATTTTAAACAAGTCCTTGAAACAGAACAAAATTAATCCTCTCCTTTGGGAACCTTGTTTCTTTAGACCTTCCTTTCAGGCAGTGTAGTTCTTTTACTCTCTCCCTACATTACACAGAAGGGAACAACCCAAACCAGAGGCAGCGCTGCCAAGAATGTTTTGTCTTGCTTTGGGTGAACCCTTCTGGCAGGCTTTTATATGCTCTGGAAAAAATATATGCTGTTATAAACTTGTAGCTACTGTTGTCTGCAGCAGTCCTGCCTGAATCTGGTCCAGAATAGTTCACCAAAAGTCAGTGCTAGAACAAGCACTCCTTAGCCGTTAGCTATTGTATCATCTCATCATTTCCCAGCAAAGTATCTTATCACTGATCATCTGGGGAAGTGGGACAGAGCTTTTGTTAATGTGCCAGAAGGAGCCTAGTAGGGCAAGTTCCGTCTGAAATACATGGAGATAAAAGCTATGTGGCCTTTCACATTTTTACTGAAAAGTAAAGCAATCATTGCTAGCATGCAATAAGATCCTTAGGGTTATCCACAAAACCAAAGAACCCCAAGTAAGTAAATGCCTTGCTAAGTAAATAAAACAAAAAACAGTAACAAATTCATTGTTTTCTCTTGCTTCTAACACAATACATCCCACTAAGCCCCTAAACCCAATATTGAATGTATTTAATTGTGATCATGCTGAACACAAGATTACCAGAGCCAGAAAATGCCTTGGACTTGAATCAACAATTGTTTTCCATTTTGAAAACTTCACAATGAACATGGTTGGAGACTTGGCTTCCACTCCTTGAATGAAACCCAACATCAGCTCTGGGTCCCCAGAATCCCAAAACTGAAGTGACCCAGAGGCTGCAAAGGTAAGCACAACCAAGAACCAACACTGAATTTACTGTTTTTGCTATCTTAATGCCCAGAACCTTCAGCCTTGAGCTGGAGTCCCTGCTGCATTAAGCAAGGCACAGACAAACTTGAAAAAGCAGTCCCTGTACCAAAGACCCTACAGTACAACTTTTGGCAGGCTCCATCAGCTACGTGAAACAAGCGAGGGGGCTGGAGGGAGACCTAGTAACCCAAAAGCAAGCACACAGTGGCACAATGAGCATTAGTCATGGCTTACCACCAGCTAATCTCAAAACAGTATTTTCCAGTAACAGTTCTTACTTTTACCAATAAACGACAACAACAAAGCATTTCTTTTTTCTCTCTGGACTCTCAGTACAGAACCACCTACAGACAGAAAACCCCGTCTCTCTCTCTTTTTTTTTTATTATTATTTTTTTTATTGTTTTTAGTACCATATCATTTTTCTGCATCTTGCGCATTGTGGGGAAAAAAAAAAGAACAGCATCAGCAAAAAATAGTAAACCATAGCAAATCAATCAATAAGATGCAGTCTGGCCTTTCTTTTTATAGCGAAAGGGATAGTTCTCCCCTAAGAATAAGAAACTCTAAAACTTGGTCTTATAAGGAGGTCTTTTATGTAAAAGCTTAATTTGAGAGACAAAACTCACAGTTCTCAAAAGCACATTGCTCTTTCCTCCTGAGTGCTTTGTTCTGAAATTGCTACTACACCAGCTTTTATGAATAAGATGTGGTACCCCATATGACAGCTCTGAGTCAGTAGGTGATCTTCTGTACAATATTTATTTGTAAAGGGTCCTACACGCACATATTTATGCTCTCAGGTGTCCCACTCAGTAAGAAGGGCAAGCACTGATGGTGGCACAAGGTGCAGCTTGGCTACACAGCTTGGGAACCAAAGATGCATTCCTTCAGTGGGAAGTGAGCATGGGAACTCCACTTTCCTCTGCCATATATTGCTGTGTGTTGCCAAGAGGCACAACTCCTATGTGCTTCAGTACATAACTTTTTGTTTTTACCTTGTGGTATGAACTGTAGAAAGGGACTGCCCTTTAGCCCCTGCAGCACGGGGGTGGTTTGGTTCAGACTCCTGGAGTTCTCAAATCCTGAAGGAGACCTCAAGAGTACAAAAGGGGAGTCTTGGAACCACCTCGCAACATAATATTACCGTAATACACAAGTGCTTATATGCTACATTAAATTAGGAAGTGCTCCATTTGTCCCCAAACTGAGCAATGCTAGGTAAGCCAAGCAAGTGGAAGCAAAGAAAGTGGATTCACGTGCTAAGAGCACACTGTCTAAGATAATATGAATCCTTTTTCCGTTCAGAATAAGGCATTATTTATGAGTTAAACATAAATTCCCCTGTGATCACAGTGCAAAAAAACCCCCGTCATTCTCTCCTTGACATGATATTATAGCTCTCCAAGCTTCCCAATACAGTGGGTCAGGCTAAATTCCCCATTTGTTCTGCCCTTGCAATTCTCAACAAATGAGTCCTAGAATGAAAGAACACCATTTTGTTGAACTAGCTGCTTTTGGCTTTCTTCTTATTCCTCCCCTATAACACAGAGGCTTTTATCTTGAGGCTGTCTCCTCTTGGGCATGCCTCCAGCTAGTTTTAGTGCCTGCTGCACATTAGTACTGTCTATGCAATATCATCATTGCTTTAAAAATGTACCAAAAGCAGGAAAACAGTTTCTCCCTCTCTCTCACCCTCTTCCCCACCCCTTCTTTTCAATAAGAATTTTTTCCATGTGGTTAGAGAAATAACATCTGGAATTAGTGAAGGCTGCCAAAAGCAGAGAATGAAAACAATGAGTTGAGTCACACTTGAACCTGCCAACTTCATTTAATTTAGACCTTCTTGGGTCAGTTTGAAAAGAAAAAAAATATGGAAAATGTTTTAGTTTTCTTTTTATAATGCAACTTTTTTTTTTTTTTTCCCCTCAGTCTGCTGATGTAAGTTGCAGAGTCAGCCAGCACATAGCACCACGGTGCAGGCATTCATCCTTACAGAACTCTGGTATTAAGCTCTCTGTAATTAACCTACACACATGCAACAGCATATTCAGGTGTCACTTTCTGAGCAGAGCCCCACTGAGCTAGTGAAATTTCTCCCAGGAGCAGGTATGGAGTTGTATGGGACCTTTTCATTCCATCTCACAATGCCATGCAGAACAATCTGGAATCTTCCTAATTGTGCCTTCCTATTCCTTACCAGTGAACACTTCTGCTTAGCAAGTACTAAAGAAACCCAGAATACTCTGGCAACATTTAAAATTGTAAGCTGTTGCAATATAATCCCCTTTTCTCAGTAAAAGATCAGCTCCCATATGATTGCCCCAATCCCGATAAAAGACACCACACTTTTCTTCCTACCATAAGAAAGGCCTCAAGCATTTCCACATTCACCTTCAGCAGGTAGGCAATGTTAGGGCACAGTTGGTATGCCCACAGGAGATTAGAATGCAATACAGACAGAAAAAGCAGCATAACTTTTGACGAAATAGGAAACTCAGACAATAGAAACTAACAGCAAGACATTCCATTAAGAAGTCACAAATAAGAACCACATCAGGCAGCCTGAGAAGTTTTCCATGGGATTTAAAAACAAACTTGTGTCAGATGAAGGAAGAAAAAAGCAAAACCAGAGGCTACATGATGTCTGCTGGAGCCTTGCATGTATAGAGTTGACAACCAAGCATGGTAATCAATTAGCAACAGAGGAGGAAGAATTTGTGGCACAGTGTGGAGAAGTATCTGACAGAGACCTCTAGAGAACAGGTTCAACTGGAAAGAAGAACAGTGAATGAAGACACTTTCATCTGCTGATTGGTGCAACAAATATTCAGGATTCATATGTATTGTTTGTTAACTGCCTGAACCCAAGATATACCCAAGTTCGTGAACCAGCATAGCTTCACTGAGGACAAATCCTGCTTGACCAACATAGCAGCCTTTTATGATGGTGTCACATCACTGTATCGATGGATAAGGGAAGAGCCATATCATCTATCTGGACTAACCTCCTTCCATCTAAATCGAAAAGACATGGATTTGATGGGTGGACAGTTCAGTAGACAAAGAACCAGCAGCAGAATCGAGTCCAGAGACCAGCAGATATGTCTCAATGTCTGGATGGAGATCGGTGACAAGTGGCATCCCACAGGGATCAGTGCTGGAACCAATACTCTTTAATATCTTCATCAATGACATCTACAGAGCAGTCGAGTGCACCCTCAGCAAGTTTGCTGATGACACTAAGCTGTGGGGTGCAGTTGACACAGCAGAGGGACGGGATGCCATCCAGAAGGACCCAGGTAGGCTTGAGCAGTGGGTCCAGGAGAACATCATTAGGTCTAATAAATCCAAATGCAAGAACTTGCACCTGTGTTGTAGCGAACCCCACTATGAATACAAGCTGGGGAATGTGAAGATGAAGCACTACCCTGCTATTGAAAAGGACCTGGCAGTACTGGTGGATGGGAAGCTGGACACGAGCCAGCATCACAGCCCAGAAAGCCAACCATATCCTGGGCTGCAAAAACAAAAAAGCCAGCAGGTTGAAGGAGGAGATCCTGCCCCTCTGCTCTGCACTGGTGAGTCCTCACCTGGAGTACTGCATCCAGATGAGGAGTCCTCAGTACAGGAGAGACATGGACCTGTTAGGGTGCATCCAGAGGAGGGTCACAAAAATGATCCAAGGGATGGAACATCTCTCCTACAAAGACAGGCTGAAAGAGATGACGCTATTCAACCTGGAGAAGAGAAGGGATGTCTGACAGTGGCCTTTCAGTAACTAAGGGGAGTGACAGGAAAGAAGGGGACAGGATCTTTATCAGGGTCTGTTGTGATAGGATTCAAGCTTAAAGAGGATAGATTTAGGTTGGATATAAGGAAAAACAGTTTTACAGTGAAAGTGGTGAGGCACTGGTACAGGTTGCCCTGAGATGTAGTTGATGCCTCATCCCTGCACACTTCCAAGGTGAGGCTGGACCAGGCCCTAGGCAATTTTGTCTAGTTGTGGATATTCCTGTTCATTTCAGGGGAGTTGGATTAGAAAACTTTTAAAGGTCCCTTCCAACTCAAAGAATTGTATAATTATGTATTTCATTACTGCTTCTACTTAAAGAAACTACTCAGAAGGCTTTAAAATCCCTCAAAGTTTGCATAGTTTATATCCACACCAAGGATACACAGTTATGATCACTCCAGTATCATCTGACAATGGAGGAAAGGTGATGTAGATACAAAACTAACTGCAGGAGATACCACACTCTCCTTTTAAAGGACAACTATAATCTAATTCACACATTTACTGGCATTTTAGGAGGTCCTTAGACACAGCCATACTAGTACTTATCCTAACATCACCTCTGTCTGACACTGCCTTACTACCATCATTACCATTACCCCCAGAAGGAGCACATGATGCTCACAACAACTTTCATAGCAGTGTTCCAGCATGATAATTTCACTTTGGCTTCAGTAGTCCATTACTGGCCCAGGCAGAAGGTATCAGCTCCACTCTCATGTCACAGAAGATGTCATTTCATCAGTCTACAACAAACTGCTCTCTGCACAGCTATCGTAGCTCCTTTCCCTCAGCACAAAGCTACTGGAAATTCTTATCAAGCTTGCCCACTCCATTGTTCCACACTATTGTATGTTATCAAAGAAGACACTTAGCATGTAGTACATGTGGGCTTTTTTCTTTTCACCAATGTCACGTGGCAATTGCTCCAGTAGCTCTCCTTGCCTCAGAGGCTTTGAACAATCTTCCCAAGACGGTTGAGTAGTGAGAGATGCATTAATGCAACTCACTCACATGGACAGACTCACTGCTGAGTTTAAATATCTTCATAAGTAGTAAGCTGAAATAACTCTAGCTTGTATAATAGCAAAACAGGAGCATCTACAAGATGTGGCTACACTGATTTAATTTTACTGTTTCAAATTCACTCCCTATCTTATACAAAGAGCTTTCCCATTTAGGCAAAGTGTTGGCCTCCTAAATGGTAGTTAACCACCCACTATTTGTACTTATTAACTTGTTGTCATTTAACAGAAAATGTTTAGGCAAACCACGAGAGAGATCAAAATTCTGATCTTCATATCAAAAAAGAAAAGGGCTTCAGGTATTACATTGTGAAATATGATTTCCCAGGATAGATTAAATTCTGGTTTAAAGCTCTTTTTGATATCACAGAAAGTCAAACCTCATTTCATAAGAGGGCACTCCAATGTGCTTTACATACAGCATGATAAAGAGTCTTAGCTACAGCAAACTTGGAATTTGATTGGAACTGCTGGAGAAGCCAGCAATAAGTGGAGGAGAGCAAAATCTACAATCCACACTGTGAACCTCATATCACAGAAGTTCCTTAGATAGTTTTATAGGAATAAAACATACAAACAAAAAATATCCAAGAGCCCAGGGGATGCAGAAAACCTCACTGATTTGAGCTGCAGTGCAGGACTAACAGACTGCAGATGTGAAGCCTGGCTTGTACGGCAATACCAAGCACAGCACACACCACATGTGTACCTGCACGTTCTTCCTCTTACAAGAGCCATGGCAGAATGACAAGAAGAAGCATGCATTTAGGACTAAGAGGGTGCTGAGATTTGAACTTTCTCACATGGTAACTGTTCATCTAACAATAGAACAGTTGAGAAAAATTTACAACCTAGCCCTGCAGCAAGCCTGCTGTGCTTCAGAGCTCCTCACAGCAGCTCAATTTCAGAGGGAAGTTCCCCTCTTTCCTCATGGTCTTGCTCAATTCCTTCATACATTCCCTTATCTTTTGCATACCTTAACAACAACCAGTGGCTTAAAACACAAAAGCACAATTGTTTTCCAGAAAACCTACCATGATTGACAGCATTACAAGAAATCAGCAGGCTACACGTGTTCAGGCTGCACAGAGTAGAGACATATGTGATGAAATGGAAGGAGCACCCTGATAATCTGAGGATGGGCAGTTTACCACGGGACACTCGCAACCACTCTCAAATTCTCCTGCTTTCCTGCTTATGTACATAATTCTCCAGAAGCAGAAGATCTCTGCAACTAATAGGTGATATTCCAGATCCAGAAGTGTAAGATCCCACCATTCTAAAGCAAAGGTTCACCACTAGCAGTCTCTCTTTTAAACGTACTGTTTCTATTGTGCTGCACTCTGGACTTACTCCCTTTTACACACAGTTGACAAATGTGCAGGTTGATGTGGCTTCATGCGGTGTGTTAAGCTCCCTTTGGGTCACCATTCTCTGATTGCAATTGGTGAGTAACATCATTTCTAAGCTTTGTGGGCAGCCAAGCAAAGGGTGACATAGTCAAGAGCCTTTAACCAGTCTCCAGTTTGCCTCAAGTCCCACCATCCTCTTCGGTATGCAATGCCACACATCATCTGTGAAGATTAGTGAGATGTTGCTGGCAAAAAGCAGCAAGCTGCCATCCTGCAAATATCTGCTATTCTTTTTTGAAAAACTTTACCATTAAGCAATTCAATCTCAATCTAATGTGATGAGTGTGGCTGAATATTTTTTGTTCTGCTTCCAGACCGTATGCTCTCAGAAGACAAAAGTGAATACTCAGGACAATCTTAACAGCAGATCATGACACACATTATAAAGGAAGGTTTCCACAACAGACCAGTGAAAAAAACAAACAAGTGATAATGCCAGGGCATGGCTTAGTCAGAGTCTAATAGTTATATTTTACTGCACACCACTACAGAACAGGACCACATTATTTAGGGTCACGAGTAGAGTCAATTGATTAATTAATTAGCAAAAGATCCTTGTATATTGTGGATCGGTTTATATGCTCATAAAAAACTCTCAGGAGTAAAATAGATAAAGTTATTATGTACAGCTAATTCACATCAATTGTTATTTAATGAATTTTGTTATGTTTTATAACTAGTTAAGACTCTTCGATATTAATTATTGCAAAATAAATTGCAGTACTCATCTCCAGAGCTGTTTTCCCCCTTCCTTCCTTTACCCTCCCACATAGTACACAGTAGATTCTTTGTAAATTGTGATTACTTTCTACTACATACTTCTTTTATTTTTTATAACTCATTTTGATGGATATCTTGTTAGGAGTTGATGTGTGATGTAATTTTTATTTTCTGAAAGCTAAACATATGTAGTGCCAGAAATTTACTTATATTCAGGAACTGTTCTCTTGCCTCTTCCCATGTTGCATGCTTCCCCATTGCCCTTCCCCAAGACAACTTACCCCTTCTAACTTGGGGCAGGTGGTGAGGGAGGGTAGGGGGGCTATGCAGGAATTTCTGTCAGATTCATTATTTTCTGTAAGTCTATGTTTAGTCTGAAGAGATACATTAGCCAGTCTAAATATCTGTCTTCCTCTCTTCCTTTTAGCAGTCTCCACCACTGAAAAATGAGAGCGTTTTCCAGGGCAAAATCACTATTACCAATTATAAAAGAACTACTCTTGTAAACTGAGTAAGCTACTCTGATGTAAGTTGTACTGACACAAGAAATCACAACCTACACAGAGGTCTTTGTTAGCAGAGCTACACCAGTGCCCATGTTCCCCTGTACAGAGCACAGTATAGCAACAGCAACCATTTTGGGCTTCAAAATGCTTTGGTTTGGTTTTTTGTTTTTTTTTTTTCCCTTTTTTCCCAGGCAGGTATGCCAAGTCTTTCAATGTCCAAACAACTTAAATCATTAAAAAAATCAAATTTTTGTGCAACATACAGTAGAAGGCAGCAATACCTACTATTTGTGGATAAACCTTCAATCTTTACAATAAAAACAAGCCACAAAACACAACACCTTTTCTGTATAAACAGGTGTGGCTGTGGCATAATCTTACTATGTTCATTTCTAAAATAATAATGTAACAGAATAGAGAGCTCTAAATAAATGATTCACTTTTACAATTTCCCTTAGCAAGTTGTAGTGATATAATGTATCTCTAGCTCACCTCCTTCCTTTGGTGGAAGATGAATGGGTTTTATTTTGGAATTAAATGCTCATATATGTTTGGAGCTTAAAAAAACACAGCTTATTTCATAAAACACCTAAGGCCACACTGCAATACATTCCAAAGATGCTGGCACTGAAGAAAATGAAATAGAACAATAAAACAGAAAAATTTAGGGGAATGCAGAGCTCCAAACCGCTGCCATTTAACTTACTCATTCAAATAATTGATTTACTATACGCATTCCTCAAACACAGAAGCTATTACAAAAAGTTTAAATGTGAATGTATCTTTGGGTTTATGACTAAGACAGAAGAGTTGCAGAAACAATGTCTTAATTTTCTACTTTAATTGTTCTTGAGAATATTTTTTTTTTCTTTTATGCCCAATTACTCCGTTGAGAACAGTAACTCTTACACAGAAAATAAACAGCAGGAAAAAAATCAGGCCTCTTCAGAAATAAACAGTGAATAGGCATAAAGTGCACTTGCTCTGTTTATACATGGCTTTCTGAGTGCATTAGTGAAGGACATCAAATTACAGGAGGACCTAAAAGACCAAACAGCTACTTAATAAAGAGTTAAGTGACACACTGGAACAAACCACAAAGCTTTTAGGTCAGATTTGCGCACAATAGCTATTCAGAGACAGTAGTAATGCAATGTGAGATTAAAAAAAAGTTTGAAAAACATTCCTGCTTCTACTTAATTTAATGTAAGAACTCCTTTAAAACAGTTAGCAGTTTTCACAAGCCATTGGCGTTATTGCTTGTCCAGGCCACCACACAGAAGATGTGTTCTTGAACATAAATCTCAGTTTGGTTACCCTGTTTTATTAATTCTCACATCAATGCAGGAGTTTCTTAAAACCTTCCATCCAGAGGATGAGGTGAGCCACTCAGCAATTGTTTGGGGAATGGAGGAGTGGGTAGGGGGCTGTTTCTAAACAGACACATCTCTAGCCTTTGCAGTTAAGGCAAATAACTGAAAAGCATAAGCACTCCCACAAACCCCAAATGTAAGTGAAAAAAAAAATAGAAAAAGTTCTTCTTTTTCCCTTGTTGTTTGATTATTTGGGTAGGTTTGACAATATGAGTTCATAGGGAAAAGTAGTATGAGAAATATGAGCAACCTGAGAGAATTTTCCACATATATAACAGAATTATAAACCAGAATTCTTAAAACCTCATGAAGTGAAGCAAACTGTAACTTACCGCACACCCTCAGCCTGATGCTATCTGGACATATAGTAGGCAGTGATATCCTGTATCAGCCTGGTGCTGCTTCATAATTGAGCAATCTAGTCTTATCCATTCTTTATTTTAATTCTTTTCATTCTCTCCAGAAGACAACATAGCTGCAAGACAGTAAAAAGAAAAAAGATTATGATATTAATCCTCTATAAATAGGCTTTTACCTCTAAGGCTATACATGGGTACACGTTGAATGAACTCTACAACTTGCAGTTGTTTCTTCTCCATCAATCAGTATGTCATCTTCATTTACCTGTAGTACAGAAAGTGCTGTATTCAGATCGGAGAGATTTCTGTATCAAGTCCTCTCTTGCTTTAGACAAACAACATACTTCTGTTGAATCTTAGACAATTACAGAGCTTTTCCCAAGATATTCAAAATAATTCAGCAATTATCTCTATTTCACAGTTAGTGTAGTGTAATTGTTACTGATAGGTAACTCCACATAATCAGGAGTGGCAACATACCACAATATCAGCCCATGAACTATCAGACACCCAACACATAGTAGCTGCTTTCATAGCAACAGATAGAAAAGCTGCAGTTATTATTCACTAAAATAGAAGCTCACAAATATCTTAAATGCATGCGAATTTGAGATTCAGGTCAGATGTTCCTGGACCCCAGCTTCCTGCCACATCCAGTGGGCAACCCAGCCCTCCTGATTGCAAAGACTTGGAAATGATAAGACTGATGAAAAAAGTGTCAGGGAGGGTTAAAACAGATTAGCAAGGAACTGCTAGGTGATGAATGGAGCTTGTCCCTGCAAGCACTCCAGGTTATCTTCATCTTCATGCCCACTGGGAATTGACTCACAGGTGTTTTAGGAAGAAGCAGCTGCCTACTTTGTGACATTTTGGCTTTTGCCTCCAGGTTGAGAAGGGATAAGATACACAGCAGAGAGGAGACAGTCTGCTGGAGATATCAAACTGCATTCTCTACACCCAAAGTAGAGCTTGTCTGGCAAGTAAACGGGAAGGTTTCTACATCTCAAATTCAAAAGGAGGCAGGTCTGGTTCCATTGACAAAGGACTGAGAATCTGAAATGGCAGAAGTATTTAAAGCAAATTAACGTCATTAGCAAAGTCGAAGTTGCTGAAAGATGCTTGACATAGGCTGATGTTTCAGGAGCCAACATCCTCCGGTCACAGATTAAAAGCAGAGGGAGGCACAGCTGCTGCCTGCCCCTCTGCAGGCCCCTACACAGGGTTGAAATGGAAATGTGCACGTGCCAACATTCCACTCGGCATCCGCAGCCCTTCCTCCTGAGGGTGAAGGCATTTGAGGAAATTGTGCACCAATTGATAACATTCTCAGTGCAATTTGAATCAGTTTACATGCAATTCACATCAATGAACCATAAAAACAAAAACAAAACAGTGCCACATACACCTAACTTGGAGGCTGTATAGGTTTCTAATAAATACCAGTGTGTTACGGGCAGAGCCATGGCAGCACTTACGTAAGCAATATCACACTTTTTGATGGAGTTCTCTTTTTTGTGAGTATAAAGAAAAACAGACTCTCAGCATATCTCTCAGTTAGCAGATAAGCCACACAGATAGGAATCTTTGATGCTTTATCTTGCCTTGCCCTGATTTTTGCCCCAAACAAATTAATATGGTAACACTCCCCTCTCCTAAGAGTCACTGGGGATTTATGAAGTAAAAATAGTCTTCATTCCTATCTGACACATGGTGACACAGGGATGCAGAGGTCAACTGGGAAAAAAAAGCCAGAAGCTGAGTCTTTGGAACAGTGCAGAGCTATTGATACCCACACCCAGAGTTCATCCACTGAGTCCATAAAGCTTACTGCAACCTTTGTGCTAGGAGGACTGCTTATCTGCAAGTCAACAGCAAAACTACTTTTTATGAAGTCGGACACAAAATCTGTGTAAATTTTCTTTTCTTCCTCTTTTTCCCCAACATACAACTCTGAACTCCAAGTCCCTTGAAGTCCAGAAGCACAAGAAAAGCTCTCTGAGTAGAATACAAGCAGAGTAAAACAAGAAGAATGAGTCATAGAGATGCGCTGCCTACTGCATCCAGGTACAGAGGGGTCTAGGAAGTCAGAGCAGCCCCATGCCCACTTCCAGAATTACCCCAGCTTGGAACTGGCACTGCATTGCCCTGCAGCACACAAGCCTTGCTTTATAGGTGAAACTATAGTAACTACACGACCACTGGGGATTAGCATGATCCCAGGTCATAAAACTTGATCACAGCAGATTAGCAAATGGCCAGCACTGGATAGGAGTTTTTTTTTTTTTTTTTTTTTTTTTTTTTTTTTGTAAAGAGAGAATATCACATATGAAATGCTAATTCTGTTTTAAATCAGAAGTAAAACGTACACATGACAAAACAAATGTGTGTTTACAAATATTTTGTCATATTAGATTAAATTATAGCACACAGACTAAACAGAGAAATCTGAAATCCAGGGTCTTGTGTTTGGGATATCCGTGGAGCTTTTATACAAAGAGAGAGAAGTTTACACGTCTGCATTGCACGGCGCACAGTCATCCCATACCTGCCCCGTAACACAAACAGCAGCAACGTTTGTTGTACAGCAGCAACGTATTTTTCAGTGCAAGAACACACCAATTAAACTGCCAAAATCCTACTCCCTTCTTAGTGATCTGCTGCCTGTGCCATCTTTCTGCAACGTTTCTTGCCATTTCCTGATAAATGACAGCCTGCCCTCTATTTCTCAAGGCTCAGCGTTGCATCCAACTACACCTCCACCATCATTCTATTTGAGCTCCAGTTTCCTATTCCTTTCCCCTTCTTTGGTCTCATTTCAGCCCTGCACATCCCACCCAGACCCTGTCTAATAGATAAAGCAGCCTCCCACATTCCAAGTACCTCAGTCTCCTGCATACACCACTCCCTTTGTGAAGCTCTTATGCCAGTCTCCTCCCCCAAGACATCTCCACACCTTCTTACGTGCCTGTTGTTATCCTGTGCACCAGGCTGGTCAGAATCAAGTGGCAGCCTCTCGCAGTAGACAGCCACGAATGCAAAGATACTAGAGAGAGCTATAAAGGAATGAGGTCAGGCAGGGAGTCTACTCAGCCCAGTGGAAGGTACAAGGAGCAAGGAGTGCCTAGGCACCAGGTCTAGCTGGGAATGGCCAAAGAGCTGCTGGCAAAGGCTGACAGACTTTTTACATAACTGGAGAGGGCTCTTGGGCTATAAGTTACATGAAGGGTACTAATCACAAGATGTAGGGTTCTGGTTCCAAAACAAACAAACAAAAAAAAGCACACCAAAGAAAACACCAAACAAACAAAGAAACAACAACAAAATACCGAGCTTTAAGAAGAAATGTGATAAGTTTAAGAAAGGGACAATGCAACGTGCTTGCCAAGGCAAGAAAGCCTAGACTCATTAACTTTCAAGCTCCTTTCCAGTTCTGTGTCTCTGTTTTCCAGGAAGTAAAGGGTGAGTAAGTAACGGAGCTTGTTAGACTGGTATAATTGTCACAAAGTGGAAGAAGGAGAAGAGAGCAAAGCAGCTCCTCAGCTTCAGGGCTTTTAGAAGAAGGAAGTTTCAATCTTTTCTTCTCCTTTTTGAAATACATAATGGCCCAGCTTTCCATCCCCTTATCCTGCCAAACAGTACATAAACTCCTGAGCAAGCTCTATATTTGCTGCTATATTTCATCTGTTTCAAGGTCTGCTGGGTGATGATGAGAAACATGGAAAAGCTCAGTGGGGCCAGTATCCCAGAAGCTACACTGGGCAGCCACAAAGCCTGGCAGAACTGGAGGGACAGCATTACTGGAATGCTTTCTGCAGAGCTGCTGACTGGTCAGCATGGCTTACTATGCAAGTATGAGGGGGGGAACAGTAACAAAATTGATTTTGCCAGTGCCACAGAATAAATAGGACAATTCCTGCCCTGCAGAAAAGGTATATAGGAGAAGTTTATTGCATCAGCAGAGGGCTAAAAACCTGCACACTGACTGTATTCAGGAACAGCATCAGCAAGAAGAGGAGTGCTATACCTACCACAGCTGAGAGAACTCCTTATTTTTCCCACCCGTCATCCAGAACACCCATTCCTACCTTACCTCCACACACTGAGAGGTGCTAAGTTGGGAAGAAGGTCTTCCCTCTTGGGGTCATTCATGAGGCCTCTAGAACTCTAGAACTGCAGCACTCAAGAGATTCACAATCAGAACAGATAACCCAGAACACACAGCTTTAATAGCTTCTCACAAGAGGCCCAAGTGGGTTGCCAACCACTAGATTAGGCTGTCCAAGAACCTATTCAACTCGGCCTTGAATGCCTCCAGAGATGGACCGCTCACAACACCTCTTGGCAGCCTGTGTCAGTGACTCACATCTTCTGAATTAAGAACTTCTCCCAAACACTAACCTAAACCTGCCCTCTTTTAGTTTAAAGCCATTTCGCCTTGTTCTGTCACTATCAGACCATGTAAGAAGTCCATTCCCCTCCTCCCTGTAAGCTCCCTTCAAGCACTGGAAAGTCACAGAGGTTTCCTCAGAACCTTTTCTTCTCCAAGCTAAACAAGTCAAATTCCCTCAACCTTTCATTGTAGGAGCAGTATTCCAGCTCTCTGATCATTTTCATGGCCCTTCTGTAGACCCACTACAACAGCTCCACATCCTTCCTGTACTGGATGCCCCAGGCTTGGATACAGTATTCCATATGGAATCCTACAAGGACAGAGCAGCAAGAGACTATCACCTCCTTTATCCATGCTGATCACCTCTCTTGATGCAACCCAGGATACTGTTGGCTTTCCAGGCTGCAAGAGCACACTGCTGGCTCATGTACAGCTTTTCATCCATCAGGACCCTCAAGTCCTTCTCTGCAGTGCTGCTCTTGGTAGGTTCTCCCAGTCTGTACTCATATCTGGGATTGCCTCAAACCAAGTACAACACCTTGCACTTGGCCTTGATAAACCTCATGAGGTTCTTGTGGACTCACTTTTCAAGCTTGTCCAGGTCCCTCTGGATGGCGTCCCTCCCTTCTATTGTGAAAAATGCATCACTCAGCTTGGTGTCATCAGCAAACTTGCTGAGGGTACACTTGATCCTGCTGTCTACATCATTGTAGAAAATGATGAAAACGTTGAAAAGCACCAGTCCCAAGATGGATTCTGGGGAGACACCACTTGTGACTATCCTCCACCTGCATCTAGAGTCATTGACAATAACCCTCAGGCTACAATCATCCAACTAAGTCTTTATTCCACACAAAGCCATCTATCTCCAGCTTAGAGATAAGGATACAGTGCAGGACCACGTCAAAGGCCTTGCACAAGTCCAGTTAGATGACATCAGTTGCCCTTCTTTTGTTCACTAATGCAAGGACGCATCAGGACCCAGCAACAACAAGTGACACCTCCTTCTTTAACACAAAATTCCTACAGAGCAACTATACGAGAAAAGTCATGTCGTGTGATCAAACAACACCTTTAACCTCAACCACCCTTGGCAAGGACCCTTTTGATCTCTAATACCTCTGGTCCCATGCTGCTACCACCTGTGCTCAGCTGAGTGCACTGGTAGCAATAGCAGTTTCAGAGGATGACTGCACCTAGCACTGCCTCTGAGGCCTCTTGTAGCTCTGCCTTCACAGCCTGAAGTACAGTGCCCTGCTGGTGCAGGTAGTAACTTTAGTATAAGTGACTTCAATCCTCTGCCTCATGTCAGCAGTCCCCAACACTGCCACCATAACCAAGTCTGGGTCTTATTGACACTGCTTCAAACCACTTCACTCCTGCTCACAGCTACATATACCAGAACCATCATTAAATCTTCAGTTCTCTTGCTTTGCCCTAAAGCTACCTGGATGGCTATGAATTTTACACCAGCAAGGACTGAACTGCAGGGGCCATCACTCTCCCCCACAGCACCTCACTCCTCTGCAGCACTGCCAGCATGGAACACCTGCACATTGTTTCATTTTGTTGCACTAGTTTCAGAACCGATCCCTGAAGTACTGCAAGAGTTGGGTTAATACACAGACATTTATTTATTTGTCAGGGAAAAGTCCTAGAACTCCCCAGAACTTCCACACTAGGGCTTATGCTGCTGGCTGCCTTGCACATTCATCTGGGCTTCCCATGTCCCACTGGCAGTGCCCAAATCTCCTCCATAATTCCACTTCCACATGCAGAGCAGCATGAGCATGAGTGTCTGGAGGCAGCTTCTCTTCTTCCAGCCTCTGCCATAGGCCCTAAATAAAACAATCTTGAGTTCAGCTAGGCTCTCACCTCTAGGATACCATATCCATGATAGGGTTAATACTCAGCTGACTACCTGGTCTTTGGTGCTTGATAACACTTAAAAATAAATAAATACAAAGAAGATTCTCTTTCTGATCTCTGTGGTTGAGAAATGTTCGTGACAAGAGCCATTTGTCTGGTAGTTATAGCTACAAATATATTTATATTTGACTTGCACTTGACTTAATACCACATGAACTGGTGAGAGCAAAGGGACATTGGTCTTTGCTTTACTGCTCTGCTTCACAACAAAGGTGTAGGCTCAAGAGGTGGGTTCACCACAGAATATTCATGGATTGCAATTTGGGCAGAAACAGTTTGTAAACATCAGAAGAAACAGCAAAAAAAAATATTTGTGTTGTGAAACAGTAACACATGTCATTAAAAGAAAGTTTGCTTTTCAGACACATACAGTACTCTACATTGTTCCCAAGTTTTTTTTAAAGGAAATGATTAGTGTTATTAGCACAGCAGTGCTCTTTTACAAAAGTAGCTCTAGCCGTGGTTAATGTTTAAGAAGGAATTAAATATTAACTCAAGGGAAAGCACAGAAGTCGTAATGGTTTCAGACCACGCATCAGACGGGCAAAAAAAATTGCTGTGAAAGCAAAAAAAGGTAGGTTTGGTTCCCAAAGCTAGAAATTGTGGTTCTCTTGCCTCATTGCCTCGGTGTTCCCAGAAAGGAAGGACAGCACTGCCTCTCTGATTTTCACCCCAGGACAGGTAATTTTCCTCCTGCGTTTGGTTTAGCGATGACTCCTCAACAATAGAAGGTGGATCACACAGCCCTCCTCCCTGCTGAGGAGGGCTGCAATTTGATTCCCAGCCTGAGATTTGCAGGTAAGATAAAGTGCAAAGGTGACTAAACACCACAACAAGCAAGGTCTAGCCCTATGGCTTTGCCTGGAAGGGAAAACGGATTATTATTATAGCAGTAGATCTACCAAGATCTACTCCTTTTCTCCTGTTCCAGCTCCAGTGCATGAGAATCCTTGCAGCTGTCTGAAGATGGTTTTATAGTGGCAAAAAGACTAGTTGTATTAGTCCACAACAAGCATTCTGCCCTGCTCTACAATATTCCCTTATTCTCTCTCCCATCTTTACATTCTTGCTGCAAACTTATGAGCAGAGAACAAAGCTATGAATATTAACTAAACTCATTGCACCACTACAAATATACTTTTTTGTTGCACATTGTGCTGAACTTCCAAAATAATACTCTCATTAATATGAATATTTAGTCCTAGACTCTCAGGAGGGCTACATCTCTGCTAGACTTTTCATCTTCAAAGCCTTTTAAAGATATTCGCTAATTAATCCACTCAACCCTTTTGGGGGAAGCAAATTATCGTCACCACATTGTTTTTAGAGTTTTGCAGATAGAGAAACTGAGGCAGAGAAGTAACTTATAAAGTGTCTGAGAGAGAACAAGTGTGAGAGAAGTGTCAGGAGTGGATGACTCTCTACCCTAAGTCTGAGCTACTATTGGAGCTCATCTGTACCTCATCACTTGTCACTGTGGCGATAGTGCCTTTCTTCCACGCTCACGTAATTTTACAGCAACTCTTCAGCACATGGCTTTTAATAAATTACAAACGATAGATAAGGAGTTCTCCAGACATAACAGAGAAGAAGAGAAGGAAAAAGAAGGAGCAAGAACAGAAAACAAGGGAAAAGAGGTAAAAGAAGATGAAGGAATGAGAAAGAAAGTAAAACGACAAAAAAGAGAGGAAGAGAGGGGAAAAAAGAGAAAGGGAAAAAAAGAGAGAGGAAAGAAAGAAAAGGAAGAGAAAGAGAAATGAAAGAGAAAAGGAGAGAAAGGAAGACAAAAATAGATAAAGCCACACTAGCTTAATGAAGGAAGCAACAAATCTGTGGGGCTAACTCAGCCTCAAGTGCTGCATATTTCAGCTTGAAAAAAGACTTGGGGGTGCTAGCCATTATATGAGCAAGTGAAGGAAAACTCTCTTTTTTAGGAGAGCAAAGTAATACAATATGAAATCTCCAATCTTGAAAGCATTCATTCATGTGAATAGATCAACACGCAGGCCAGCTGTGGGAATCAAAAGGACTGATAATGTCTATAAACATAAAACCCACATGTACCAGTTTGAATGATTTAGGGTAAAACTTCCATGATTTTAGCTTGTTCACTTAGTAAAAGTCTCTGTGAAACTATGAACTCTTAAACGGCTTCTCTGAAAGGCCTATTTCTCTTTCACCAGTGGCTTCAAGTCACACTTTTCAAGAATCCCTTATCTCATCTTTTGAATGAAATTAGGAAAATGATATGGAACAGTTTCTGGTCCATACTTCATCTTTTGGAAACCAGTACATATCATGTTCCAAGAAATAAAAACTAACTTGAGCCTTAAAAGGTGAATCTTCTAAGAATGATAGTCTAAAAGATTTTCCTAAGGAACCACTCATACACAGCCCAGAAAAACAAGTCTATACACACCACATTACCTGTAAGCATCATTACTCTCTCCATGAGATTTCAATAATAACATCTAACAATCCAACTGAATTCTCAGTATCCAAACAATCATTTACAACTATGAGGTAATTAGTTTGGCTTCAGGTGAAAAGGTCTGAGGCCTTTTATAAATGCTGCATATTTCGCAACCTTTTCCTCTTGGCTTCATTTCATCATGTTTTACAGCTGCTCATCAGGTATTGGCTAACTTGGGTTATTATGACAAAAATACGATCTCGTTAGCATTTTAATCCGTTGCTTCACTATAACTATTTAAAATACTTTGCTCTCAGCAAACTGACCCATCTGCTTTCAGATGACATTATCTCAGACTTCTTGCTCATTTCGATAACTTTGAGAGATAAACATGACTCCTCCCATGTCCATCCCTCCTCACACATCCATCAGCATGGAGCCACTTGGTTCCCAGGTCTTTCCAGCTCCTGCCCACACAGTAGTTGTATATGGTTGGCCTTATTCTATCATCCTGAGGATCTCATGCTCTTGTGCAGTTGCACAATTTCTTGTTGCAAGCTCATTTTTACTTAAGGTGTTCATCATGTACACCACGATCTCTTCTCTCACTACACATTTGATTTGAAATGCTGCATAAAAGATTATTGGGGTTACTATCAGAAGTTTCCATGACATGTTATCTTGTGGCTGATGGGTCACTTCTCACACAAATGACTTCAACTCTTCTTCTGCAGCTGGGCAGACAGTCAGATCTGCAGATAGGTTCACTGAGAGAGAAGCAGAGAGGCCTGGGCTGCAGTACCCACAGTGGCATGAGCATCCTGAGCATCGCAGTTTAGATTTCTCACAAAATATACTTATTACCAAATATCCTTTTTCAATGTGGTTGACTCTTATCTATGTTAATCAGACTGACATGACATAAAAGCCACTAGCTGCCCTTTTTAAAGGGCGTCTCAAGAGCATCTCAGTAGCATCGTGACTGATGCAATTTCAAGTGAGAAGGGCTGGGTCTTCAGTGACAACTGTGCCACTGTCTATGCGTGGCACAGGTAAGGTGTGTTGTGACCAGAAAATACCTCATGCCACATAATTGTACCCCAATTTGCAAGTGACTGCTAAGAGGCTGGGAATAAATCCCATCAAGGAAAATCCAAGAGCTGGAATGAGTTTAAACTGCTCAGAGAAGTAATTAGCAATTTGCTGCTGAACCCAAGCTGCTGGGGTCAGGACATTGCAATGCGGAAATAACATCTCACACACAGCATCTCAGATAACCACTGCTTAGTCTTTGATTCTGCTACGAAGTTGCTTCTTTGAGTCTTTTCAACAGACTGATGAGTTTGAGTTGCTGATTTGTGTCAACTTCCATACTTCTGTCCCTGTATGAGTTCAGAAGAACACCACAAGTAACAGACCCCGCATCTTAATGTATCTCACAGGCAGCAATGACATTCTTCAGCTTTGATCTCAGCCACCTATATTACTTGCTGATGCCCAGAATGTGGTAAGGTAGGTGTTTTCCTCATCCACTTGCCAGTATCCTCAACGTTCCGTTCCAAAGTTGGCTGCTTTTCATTTTTGCCACTTAAAGTGATTCCTCAATTGTACATGCTTTGTAGTGAGCTCTGAGGTGTTCAGCATCGCACAACACAGCTTGACTGACTTTTCCACAATGACCAAACATTGATCCCATGTGGACTTTTCAACTGGCAAGAGAATGTTTTCTTCTGTTTCTCTATATTTCATATTATTTCTTCCTCCTCGTACAGTAATTACTCTGTAGGGCAAGTGCTATAGCAGCCAAATTCTTTAATCTTTCTCCAGGTGCAGAGTGCCTGGAAGACACTGCAGACCTTCAAAAACATTTTGATAATCTTTCAGCAGTTTTGCTGCAGGGGCACCACAATGTGTCTGTTCAGACTGGATTTCTGGAGCTCCTTGTGTCAGTATCACATGAATCACTTGTCTGCCCCTTTCTGAGCATCCCTAGGTCTCTAAATGCATTTGTACTGGCCACAAGCAGTGACTTCGTCAGTTATTAATTGCACTTTCAACTTGTAAATCTCTTGGTGCTTTCCCTGTGTTTTATGTTGGCATAGTTGGAATGAGGACTATCCAGTATAGATATTTTAGCACTTGAAGTGCTTGGTTACATTTTTACATCCTTCCCTTTAATAGTGAGTGCAATGACTTTACTGATAACTCACCATCTACATGAGATTCAATATCCTGTTTGCATGCAGCTGTCCAGTGCTGGAGTTAGACTGAGGTTTACAACTGTTTATTATTCTGGAGTGAGAGCACTGCATGGTACAAACATTAATATATTTAGGCTTGCATAAGCTAACAAACTTTTCATTATTAATACTGTCTACCACAATCAACACAGGTAATACTGAACTTGGAGCATTATTCAATACACTTGCATTTCCATCTCCCAAGAACTTTCTTCTCATTTGTTTGCCTTTTTCTGCTTACTTCTGTGCATTCATTTCTGCACCAAATTTGGTTTATTTCTGTGTTGCTGCTTTTCTCTATTTATATGCTGTGTTTGAGGTGAGATACCTTACTGTCACGTTCTATAGGCTTATTTCTAGGTTTCTGACAAGTTACGTTCAAAATCATATAATTCCTGTCCTCATTAGTACAATATAATGTAGCTTTTGAGATCAAACATTCACTGAAGTCATTTATTTTGAACCACTGGTATCAACCAGGCACTTCTTATCAATGACTGATAAAAAAAATAATTGTGATACCTTCTGCATTTTCTGCAACTTGAAAACGCTTGCAGACTGTAGCTAGAGATTTTTTTCCTTTTTCAAACAGGAAATTTTTCAGGTTGCCACTCCTGATACTTCTGGACTCAAGGCAGCTATCTCCACCAGAACACTTCAACAGGATCCGTCCTTTTCAGATTATTTGTTTGATTAGTTCATTGGTTTGGTTTTTTTAGGTATTCTGAGACAAAGTCATGCCTTCTTTTTGAAATCTAGAAAACATAAGAAGTGCTAAATATTCCATGCCCATCTTCTAAGAAACTCACTGCACACATTTTGCAATTTGTTTTGTATTAGTAGCATTTAGGTTATCTGCTTGTATGTATTATGAATATTCCTAGGTTTCTGAGTTCACCTACTCCCATCACAGGCCACTTATTTCTAACATCAAGTTAAAATTTAAGTATTAAGAGAGAGGCAAAGAGCCATAGCCATTCAGCTTTCATTATCTTCTCCGCACAAACTGCCTTTTGTCATCAAACCTTTCCTGAAAGCAGTATTCTACATTTCTAGACATTGCCATGCATTGCTAGCAGTGTTCTTTTTTCTCCAAAATTCTGTTTGGTCAAGTCTCTCTGTATAGTCTTTTACTGCAGCAATGCACATGAATGTAACAGAAAGAAAGGGAAGACCAAAAGATAGAAACCACTGGAAAATAAAATAAGTGCTTTTGGTGGTAACACAGGATGTGTCTTTTCTGCCTTCATAGCCTGGTGGTTTTATATATTAGTCTTGCACTGAAATCCTACCTTATTTCCTGAATGTATGCATAAGACAATGTGTGATAGATAGCTGAGCCTGGTCTGGAAAGACTAACAGCATCATCAAGGAGTCATGCTAAGAAACACAATAAGCATTTCAATATTCCTGTTTCAATTAATCTAACAGCAGATGTGTTTATCTGCCCTGAGTAGATAAGGAAGTGAAACCATTTGAGTAGAAAATGACCATAAACCACAAGAGAACATAGTGTAAGAGTTGCTATCAATAACCCCAAAACTCCTTTCAGAGTGTATTACAAAAGCTTCATATGTACAAGGCCACATACAGAGGTTCAATGTGACTTCGGCCTGTGCTAGCAGAACTAAGAGACAAAAAGGAAGAGACATGCAAAGTTCAAAGTCTATGCTATCTGATAAGGCCTGTCAGAACTAAAACCAGGAGGTACTGCCAGAATTAAATTATTTCCTCAGGACAAGTCATGCATTCAGAATCAAGAAACATTGGTTGAGTAGATAAAGCCCATTTGTATAGCATAATAGTGGATGAGCATATATTTCACCAAAATAGTAAATATATACACTCTACAAACACAGGGTAAAACCACAGACACAGCAGACAACATAACATCCTCTCTGCTGAGACTTGAACAGCAAGACACAAAGAGAAAAGCTAAAAAGCAACTGGCTGATAGATATGCATATATCCTCTGAAAACCCTACACCTATAAAAGAAAGGAGTTAAAGCTGTCTACCCTCCTCGCAAAGAGGGATTACGCTTGCTCTGACATGAATCCACCTTCAAAGACTACCCAAGAATTTCTGTAATACCAAGGCATGAAAAAATAACATTTACCCCACTCCAAGCTAGAAAAAGAATTTTTTTTTCAGGTAAATGAGAATTAGTCAAAACAAACACTTAAAGCAGAGACAGAATAAGTGTCATATGTGCTGAGACAAATTATAAGGGACGATTATATTTTATATGCAAACAGACTTCGCTAATTATGCTGGATTTTCCTATCTTGATTGAGACAAAAGAGGTGCTGTAATAGACATCCCTGCAGGAGGGTTTTATGAACAAACAGGGTTGCATGTAAGAACTTGGAGCTCTCTCATTTCAGAAAATCACTGATAAGAAAAGGAGCCTTCCTGGGTGAACTGTCTCAGCTCTTGCCACCTTTTACAGAAACACGGAGCAGTTGTAAGGGTAGTGCTACCAACCACATAACCTGAGCAAACAGCCCTCATGGACAGCTACCACTATTAACTAAATCAGATGAATGCATTTTCTAGTGACAGGTGCTGAAGCTTTTATTTTTATAAACATATCACTACTGAATCCTCCAGCTACATGCACCATGGAGAAAATAGTAGAGCAAGGGAAAAGAAGCATTTATAGGTATTTGTTCGAGAAAATCCTGCAAACTCATGGTGGTCAAGGTTTCTTTTCATGAGCTTACTGCAAACATTCACAGAAATCTAGTTCCATCTTCAAGAAGGTTTGCAAACATGGATAACACTGCAGGTTCTTGTGCAAACATATATCCATTAATGAAGATATGCTAAAAGACTGGCACAAGTATTTGCATTGAGAGCATTTGCAGAGTTAATGTAAAAGCTTCTTGTGGTTTGGGAATTCCCAAGGCAGGCATCAAAATATGAAAAATATATAACAAAAATTACTGCACAGTGCAAGCAACCAATGGAGCTAAAGCAAACATTCAAAACATGTACAAGTACACTCCATACTCAGCTATGCTCCTTTTAACCATTCGCTATGCAAGATGAAAAGTTGGTTAGAAAAAGTAATAGAAAAAAAAATAAAATCAAAGAATCTTTCAACAGTATTTATAAACAGAAAAGGATACATTTGCCAAATGCATTCTTACTGCAGTTAGCTCCCTATTCTTAGGGATATTTCTCATATTTCCACTCTGCTTGCTCTCCTTTGTTGGGTTCCTTGGAGGAGAGGAGCACCAGATTAGGGGTTTGTGGCAAGGATGCAGACAGCAGCCTGCATGGGGCCAGTCTGAGCAGAAGGGCACTCCAAGCATGGCCATCCCCACAATTCACAGATGTTGGTCAGCTTTCATTGACTTTTCCCAAAGTGCTACTCATTGATCCCCACAGAGAACAAGACAAGGGTACTGTTTGACCAGACATCCCCATGACCTCAGTCCTGGGGATACAGGGCAGCTGCACATGCTGCCAGCACAGGAGACAGCTCAGAGAGGAAAGGCTGGGAGTGATTTTTAACCCAAGTCTACCACTGAAGCCAACGCATTGTGCAATCACATCCTGCAAGGTTAAGGCATCTCAGGATTTCTGGAGAAGTCAACTTTCACTACTTCTAGGAAGGTCAGGGAATAAATATTTCTCCTGCTTCCTGCAGACATATGAAGCTTGCTAAAGCTGCTGCTCACTTACAACCTGCCCATAGTAGCACCTGTAACAGAAGCACCCAATTTACCAACAGTTCAAAAGTAAAGTTAGGGCCCTAACAACCACAGTGTTACTTGTAATCAGTTTTTCCTTTTTTCTTCAAAGCCAACCAATGGCTGTGTTTCTTTTTCTTTTTTTTGTTTTTTTGTTTTTTTTTAATTTAATTTGCCTTTAGATTAAACCAGAAGCTGGCCACATTTGTTTAACCTCAGGCTTTGCTGAACTGGCATGCCTGAACAGCCCTTCGCACTACCAGAGCTGCAGATGCTAAGGTAACAGAAGAGCAGAAAGCTGCAGCCTAAGACGAGGCAGCTTCCAAGTCCTGACCCATGTGGAGGAGAAACTCCACTGAAAGAGAACATGGCTGTGAGTTTATGCTGGAATCTTTGACAGCACTTCTAAAGGCAAGGAGAAAGGGCTGGGAAAGATGGAGACAGAGAGGTTATCATTGCAGAGAAAGGTCTAGGGGATATTTTAGTTTGCATTTTAGCTGGCAAAGAAACACACCTATGCATATAGTACTGTACACATACAGAGACTTACACAGCGAAACATGCAGACAATACCAGTTACAAACTGCAGAAGTTTTTTAAATTGTCAACAATTTGCTCACAATCATTAGCATCAGTTATGTTCCTCAGCAGAAACATTTGCAAAGGCCAAGCACAGCACAGACACTAAATACAGACCCATGAAAGAAAATCACAGGCTTGAGTTGGAGCTACAGGTCCTGCTGCACTGGTCCCTGTCCTTCAGAATTTCTGCCTTATACTCAGCCAACAAGGTCAGTCAAGCAGGAGAACAAGGATAATGATACCACCAGGAACTATTTCGGCAGAAAACACCATGGGGAGAGAAAAGGAGTTAATCCAAAGGAACTCCTTGTCCCAAGGAAAGGCAGATACACACCCTTTCTGGTTGGGTCAACTGAACTCAAACACTCTGCTCCTACTCAAGTAAATCTTGTAAATATTTAAATCAGTTGGAATAGATTTTTAGTCCCCCACCCTGTGTTCATGCACCCCTGCCCAAGTTACACACATAGCAGGTAACACTCTCCCCTATAGCTGCCAAAAGACAAACCAGCTGTTTACTCTTACTCAAGCTTGGGATTTCTGAGCTAAACAGATAACTGGCTTCTCAGTTTTCCTTCATGTTTTAATTGTATTTGATTTCACCAATTACAGAAGTGTTTACATTCTAGAGGGGGGTGGGAAAAGCAAAACATTTAAGCCACATGTAAGCAGCAACATCTGTCCCATCTGCCTGGGAAGCATGAGGAGGGTAGTTGGGCCATGCCAGAGCAGGAGGCTGCCGAGTCGTGCCCAGAGAGCCACACACAACCCACAAATGCCTGTAGTGTGCTGGGCTCCGAGCTGCAGCTGTGCTCACTGCCCACCCTGCGCATGCCCCACACCCTGCCAGCAGCTCCCCACGCACTGCAGCCACAGCCAGCACCCAGGGATGCACACTGATGATGATTCACTTATAGAGCCAAAAACAGTGCACAATTAAACAAACAAGCCCATTTAACCAGGCATTAAAATGCATGCTTGGGAAACAGGGCTCGAACAAAATTAGCAGCTACATGAGCACTCAGCTGGCCATGCTTCACTGCCCCAATCCTTCTTGCGCACCGTTTTCTTGCTCTGCATTCAGGATGTCCAGAAATCACCATGCCACCCTGTCACCAGGCCATTAGCAAGCTCCCCAGCCCAGCCACAGCCTGCATGCAACCCAACATCAAACCAGGCCTGGAAAGGGTTAAGGGGACAAACAAATTCTACCACCAATACCAGAAATCTTTATACAGCTTCAGGCTACAGTAACAATGGGAAAAGAGCTTCATTCTTACTGATCTATGTTTTATAAGTAGCACCATTTTGAATACATATTACACCTTTTATCAGAAGGGACAAATCACATTCAAAGAAATTTAAAAAATGCATATGTATACCTTCAATATTATTTTAGATAGACTGAACGTTTTAAATCTATGTTAATTAAAGCATGCCAGCTGACTTGTTTAAAAAACACGCTGTTTTCATGGTCTAAACATAACCTGAAGCAGAACATGCCTTTAACATGCTTTCTGATGGTGGTTAAGGATGAGATCAAATCTCTGTAAGACAAAAGCCCGTTCCAGGAACTGGGCGAAGCTCCTGCACTACAACCCAGGCCGTTTGCTGCTGCAGAGAAGGTGGCTTGCCACGTTGGGTTCTGCTCTTTCTCCTGTAACAATGCTGTAGTTTGGAAGGTGGCTCGGCAGGTTCTTCCAACGCCACAACCCATTCCCACCACCCACCCGCTTCTTAGCAAGCTTTTCATATGCTAAGTGACAGCAAATCAGATGCAATCATCCTATCGGTGTTTCTCTGCATCTTCCTACATGACAAGCATCCTCATAAAATACCACCCCTGAGTGGCAGGCACACTTGGCACAGCAGACTGTGCTACCACACTCTTTTGCTGCTTGTGTTTATCTAACACCTCCATCTCCCTTCCAGAAATCTCAAAGTGAGATGGGGCAGAATGAATTTTTCATGCTTATTCTTCACGGTATTTTGCAGACAGGTCAGCAGCAGATGCTCATACAGGCAGAGGTCATTTCCCCACCCGTGGCCCAGTCTCCATGCTCCTCATTACAGCAATAAAGGTGTGTGTTTGCATCTCCACGTAGCTGCTAAACCTACATCTCTTTGCATGTGCTCTGATTCATACAGGCAAAAGGCTTACCCTGCAACTTCTGCAGTGGTTCCCCAGGTTTCCCTCCCACACCCACACTGGGGATTTTCACCCTTCCTCCCAGGGCAGCCCGGCTGCTCATCCGACAGAGTTCATAGCCCTGCATATGACAGCAAACTATTACAGCAAGGGTGCAGCATCACAGTCCTCATACTAAGCTAACTTGTCCCCATTTCTGCAACTAGCACCTCCCACATGTGCTGCTGCTTATAAGGGAATGGCTGCCAAGGGTTACTACAGCAAAAAGCTCCTGATTTGGAAGACAAATATCACACCTGCAAAACATCACACCAACATTATTTTGACTAAGGAAGCATCATACCAGTCTGTTCAGTAAGGTCACCTGGACATTTAGATCACTGTAGGCACATCATTTATGTGCCATGGAAGCACTACATCAGCGTATGAATACTCTGTCTTTGCTGACCCTAGGCAGATAGCCAAAATTGTTTCCACTGAGTGGAAAAACTGATGACAGCCTGTTCTCTCATTGATGCAATGCTTCTCTACAATAAGTAAATAAATAAATAAATTCAAAGTCCTACTTCTTTCAAAAAAAAAAAAAAGAAAGAAAGATTCAACTAGAGACTGTTGATTTGCCAAACTTCAAGCCTTGTACAGTGAGTACTTACCCCAAAAATGTCTCTCATTTTTTGCTTCTCCATTTAAACAGACTTCAGTAGCTATGTCTGTCTGACATTTATTGCTCCCCTCTGTCTCAGGTTCCCCAAGCAAAACCCCATACAGTGTCTCCCACCAAGCCCCCCCTGGTTCCTCCTACCTTTATTTCAAGCAAAAAGTGCCTGTCATTCCTATGAGCCTCAGCAGGGCTAGAACCCTGCCTGCAAAAACACGCCCTTTTTCATACTGCTTCCCTGTTCTAGCTCCCAAGGTCTGTCCGTCATCTTTTCCTGCCTGGAAGGAAACAGCATTTTCCACCATCATCTCTAGGATGATTATAAGTTTCCAGAAATCACAATGTGAGATTAAAGTGTATAAATGCAAGCAATGTGGGTAGATCATCCCTGTCAGCTCCTTTCACACTTTGTGAAGCTCAGGCACTTTCTACAAAAGTGACTTTGCTGTCCTACATCATGGAAAGGGCTGTAGCCATCTTGTACCATCCTCCCCTTGATTTTCAACAGACCAAATTGAGATTAAGAGAGTCATGTGAAAAGAGAAGCTCGAGATTTTCTTGCTGTAATGGAGTGACAGACTTTGTTGGTCACCACAGTGGGCTGAACTCTCCCTAAAATGCCACAATAATGTGGTTATGCATGCCCAGTGCTAGGCCCCCCACAGATCCTGCCCTGAGTGCCTGGTGCTGCTGTATGTACCGTTGTATGAGATTTTCTCATCTTTCTTCATGGCTTTTCCCTTGAGGTTGCTCTTGCCTAACTGCCCTCTCCTTGTTATTGACTTGCACAACCTAACTATATTTTTCCCTTAGTGGAAAAAAACAACACTTCTACTTTAAAAATAAATAAATCAAACTACTGTAATTAATGAATCAACTCTGAAAAATAGCAAAAGCAAAACAAAAACTGAAATTCACATCCAACCGAAATTTTGAAAGTGAATAAAATCAAAGACAGAACTGAAGTAATTCCAGACTGTAATGGTATGGAAATGGCCTTCAATCACTCATTCTAAGTAAGGTCTATTTGAAATTAATACTTTTTTGTGAAGTGCTCAATGAATCAGCATTTTCCATTGGAAAATTTTCCATCTGAAGATTTCCAACTCGTTCTACAGCTTCCACTGAGCTCGACTTTCTTGTCTTTCCTGTAATATGTTTATTTTACCATCATTACATCATATTTTTGTTTCATTCTTGCATTCATCCATCCTGTTCCTTCCAAGCTTGGCAGGCCCAATATTTAAATAATGTGTAGTCAATATAAAAGCTAAGGGTTACTAGAAGTAAACAGTTAAGCACAGGACCCAACACATTCCTCAGTTACATAGGTGTAAATCTCATAAGAAGAGAGAAATGACTGGAAGGGCCCTCCTTAAATTATTCACATATCTTCACTCTGCAGCAGAATATTTGAATTATTTTACCCCCCATCCCAAAAAGCCTCCTTCCTCTCAAGCACTTTTCTTAAATTTATATTAGAGTGAGAAACTACTAGCACATTGTTTGACAGTATATAGCTGTTGTGCAAATTAAAATGTAGGGAGAGTGATAGTATATACTAGTGGAAGGAGAAGAAAGGGGAAAAGTAGAGCATAATGGGATGAAAGAGGAGTGATTGTAATCTAGAAAAGGAACTAAGTCTTATGTATGGCAGGTCAGTAATTACTGGTGTTCTTATCAACCCGCATACAAATGAGTTACTTCTTCTTTCTAGGATCCTAGTAAGACCTTGAAGTGCCCAATTCCTTGTGGCAGTAAGATCCTCAGCGTCATTACATGTTGTAACTTGGAATCAATGCTAGTCAGATTTGTGCAAGCTAAGGTCAAATTGAGCTCTGCCAAGTGCCATTAAGTTAGCAGTATTAGGAACAAACAAGGGAGAATGACAACCCTGGAGACTACTTCTACAAAAGTACTGCCACTGAGGCTGAGAGGAATTTCTGTGGCTAACAGTGTACTGTAATTGCCTGTATAACAATCACACTGCAAGATTTTTGTCTGATATGTAAAATGAGAAAATAGCAATCTGTCTTTCAGAAATTCTGATCTAGAGGCATGATTTCACAAGCTGTTTCATGATGGCAGTTCTCGGAGCCTTACTGAGTCTCACTCAAGACAACAGCTCATCCTAATTCATCTAGAGCCCCAGAGGGACAAGTAGCATGGTAGCCTTCAGACAAAGGACACGATTCTACAAAAAACCTGCAGCCACCCATCTTCTGCCCAGTCCAATATCCAAATCAGCAATAGAAGGAACAGCATGCATGTCAAGTAATTGCAGTACATCACCTTACAAAGGAAGATGTTTTGTTGCTTTTTTTTTTTTTTTTGTTATAATCATCAAAAGCATCCTCGTCTTACAGACACAGATGAACTCCTCTGACTGCACAACGCAGCAGCTCACAGCACAATGCAGTCCTGGCCCATGGTATCCGTGCTTATGATACAAGTGATAAATCGTCTGAACAGGAATCCATCACGATACCCATGCCAGCATTTGCAGCAGTCTGCGCCTTGCCAGAGGCTCTTTAATTAATGCAAGTTCACTATTTAAATGTGATGCTTCAGTCAAAAGGAAAAAGAAAATAACAGCATTTTTCAAAGGCAAGTGAAAAACCCCAGCTGATGAGTATTAAATATGGTCAGAATAGCTTTCCAAGAGTGTTTTGATAAAACCGCAACTTCTTACAATTCAATTAATGTTAGGGAAAGTCCCACAGGAAAAAGTACTTAAAATTAATTGAGGAAACGTAATGGGATTTTAAAAAACATTTCTTATGTGACATTTTAGGTTTCTCACTTTTATACTGTTGCACAGAATAGCTGAATTATTCCCCCTACCCCACCCCAAAATCCAGTTCTGGTTTCAATTCATCTGTTGATTGAAATACCATTCCCTTTCTAATTCAACATCTGTTCTGTCACCATGAATTCTGAAGACCTTACAGACAAAATCTCGGAAATTAAATCTTTGGGAAATAACGATGAATAAGGAAGTCCCCAAAACAGACATTACCATCTCAGCTTTGGACTAGGAACAAATTTCAAAGCAGCAAGATTATTCACAAAGCATATCATAGATTTGATTGGTTCGATGTAACAATATGTACCTATTTTAAGTAAAAGCTTCCTGTTGCAGAGAAATACAACACTATTTCCTACATTATTTGTCCCGAAAAAAGATTTTCCTCAGTAATGTCCAGGCTAGACCCATCTAGCCTCAAGAAGACGGAACAGATTCTACCACCTACAGAAAAGCCATCCCCATCAGAGCCTACCTTCTGAGACCTACATTTGGGAGTCAGCCAGAACAGCAGTGCTTGGCCAAAGTATCCTTCCTCATCTTGTACTCTGTGACATAATCAAAACTATCTGTTGAAATCACATTGAGTCAACTGGTGGACTCAAAGTTGAGATGCAACTTGTGTATGCCCAGGAATACAAAGCTGGTCACAGTCTGATCTTAATCACAACCACATAAAGACAACTTCATGTTTGAGGGTATGTGTGCACTCATTCCTCCCTTTGTACCTTACCGTGCATGTTACTAGGATTCAGGGGAGATATAATTGACAATAAAATCAGTCTCACTATTAAAGAAGGGCATTAGTGCAATAAAATATTGCTGCTTAGAGTGGAAAGTGAGTGAAGACCGCTCCTGAGAGATGAAAAAATCCAGGTATAGGTTAGCAAGGAGAAAGAAGGATGGTAGGTCACTCAAGTACTGAATTTGACATTTTTCACCTCAAGCTTGTTGAGGGACACGAAGTACGTACAGTTTCTTTAGTTTGTACTGTCCCAGAGGATGTTCTTCCTAGCACATGGATTTCCACAGAGGTCATGAGAACATCTATTCCATAAAGATTGTGTCTATTTACATACAAAAATGGGGTGGGCGATAAGGAAAACATGCTTTTTTTTTGTAACCTCCTGGAGCACTAAAACATAGACTTTATTAATTATGGCTATGTAAGGGGACTTTTTCTGTGTATGAGTGCATGCACGCCTTGCCTTAAATCTCCTACAGACATGTTTATAGAAGGAAGGATAAATATTTTTCCATAGCTTCATGGAAAATTACTATGAGAAACCTTGGAGGAACACAGCTGTGGGGTCCTTCATTACCTCAGTGCAAGCAGAGCCTTCTATTCACTGACATTTCATTGTGCTTTGCTGGGTATGTGCTCCCAGGTGTATGCTCAACCCTCCTGAAACACTACACCTAAGAGATCAAATTTTTCTTCAATATGGTTAATATTTTTGAAAGAGCCACCAAGGACAACTTTACTTTCTCACCCAACAGATCACATACCATTTCCCAAACCTAAATCCAATTTTATAATAAGAGAAAAGGGGAGAGGCCATCACTCAAGTAAGCCCTAAGCTATTACGAAAACACACAGAGCCCTTCTACATCCTCATTTAACTCCAGAAATCTAACAACTTCTTACTATTTCACATCCCTGTACTCCAGGCTCAGAGTTCAGGTAGATATTTTTGTCTTACACTTTGTCTCAAACTGCAAAAATAACACCTTTCCTCCTTAGAGGTGGCTGGATTTTTGCAGCATGTTAAAAACCACTCTGGCTCTGGTACTTCTCAGTAAATCCACTAAAGATGCTGAGGATTCTCTGTAATGAAAGGCTCTTTATAGATATAAAATATAGTATAAACAAAACCATGCTTTAAAATAAATAATAAAATAACAAATAAGAAATTCACACACAGAAAAACTGGACATTTTTCACTGCCCCCCAGTTCAGTGCCTCTGATCCCTTAGATGAGACTGACTTGGATTGGCATGAAGCTGATGGCCAAGCTGTAGAAATAAGGAAACAGGAAAAAACAAAGCAAAATCGGGATAAGAAAATATTTATTATTAAGGGCTTGCTGCCGACTGAACAGTTGCTAACAGATAAAAACACCCTTCACACTAAAATACACTCAAGCCACTGTTTCTTCATACCAGCTTTGTCAGTGCACATGTCAAAACAGCTGGCTGAATAATTAGAAAGATGGTGGGGTTTATATATTAAATTTTTATAGTGTGAATATTTTCATTCTGTACAAATATTGGTTTTAAGAGAAAAACGGAAGCTCAAATATACAAGGCAGGCCAGTGATTCTAGGAGTGAATAAGACCTTGATAACTACTGGTAGCCTTCTTTAGCATATTGTGCGTGTTTGCTGACAGATCACTCCGCTCCACTCCACTGAAATTCTGCACATCAACTCTGAATCATATTTCCACAGTAATCTCCATGTTTGGAGTTGTCCTGTTGACAGTGACCTGGTGAATTTGAGAGGCTAATGCTCGCAAATAGAATTTTTTCCTCCACAGATTTTAAACTAACTGGAGACCTGGAGTATCTGAAATTCCTTTTCTCCTCCTGGATGAACTACTATGAACTCTAGCCAAGGCAAATATGCGCAAATTCAGAGGGAAAAAGTTGGTAATATACTATATAAACTGATAAGGTTTTTCTTTGGAACTTTCAAGATGTTCAATTTCAAACACCTCTTATTGAAAAGAAATGTCTGTAACTACTCCTTTCATTTCTTCCCTTTTTAACTTCTTAAACAAATCAGAAAAGAACCATGAAAAATGATTTGTATTATTTTCCAATCATGAAAAGTCTTTCTAAACAAAACATTCTTAAAAAAACAAAAAACCATTCTAAGATCATTTTTGAAAATAACAAGATTTCCATTGACCAAAATTAGTCACAAGAAAAGGAAGTAGGGCCAGCCAATCGCCCTCTTGTCCACTGCCCAAAATCAAAGATGTTTGTAGAGGAAATATCTTGGTCCTAGAAGGCACAATCCGTTAAGTCACTAAGGTTCTGCAGACTGTACTAGAGCTTGATATTCTTTTCTCATGTAAGAGCTAGTCCAATTAAACATCCAGCTGCTCAGATACATCCCTGCAAACACAGTCAAAGTTCAGCAGTTTGGTTCACTCATTCAAAAGCAACGCAATTGATACATTGACTGTGTGGTGAATTGCTGCCATTTCACGGTCTCCTGAGGTCCCTCCATCTCAAGGCTGCTGCAGGGCTCCACTGGGGACATGAAGAGACAAGGCCATCACCTCCCCACCAACAGCCATCCTGTTTGCCAACATCCCATGCTGCAGGCACCCTACACTCTTAGCTACTCTCTAGTAGGAGCTGGACAAACTTTCCTCCTCCTCTTCCCACCCTTTTGATGGGACAACTCTCTCACAGTACTTCATGCTGCAGGAGAGGTCATCAAACCTAAACACTGAATACACGTGTGTGGGCACATCACCAGCAAGAGTCCCTGCTGGCACAGCCACAAGCTTGTGCTTCCTTCTCCTTGTCTTCACCAGCACACATCGGCCTGCAACTGGAGACCTGCTGCTGAATTTCCTCAGCTGGATCACAGCACTGCACACTATCATTCCTACTTTTCCCTTTCCCGCTCATATAAATAGCAGGCAGCACTATAAAATGATAAGATTGTCAGGGAGAAGGAAAAAAGCTTTTGTTTAGAGCCTCCCATTCCAGGCCCGTAATTTAGAAAAGCGAATACATATTACATTAGTGTGATTAGTATTGAGTGAAACAAGCTCCTGTCTTCTGTTTCATCTAAGTCTCTTCACGGAAGGTTGAAGATAAGCTGTTTTCTGCCTACAGAATAGGCTCAGGCAGGTTTTCTTTTTTTTTTTTTTTGGTTTCCTGTAGGCAGCCAGTCAGACCACACCCTCACTGGAGGCCAAATTAAAAAAAAAAAAAAAAAAAAAAAAAAAAAAGAAGAAGAACCTTTATACTTATGCTGCCAGTACTCAGCTCTGCAGCAGAGCTGGGCTGAGTGTTGCTAAGCCATTTTACTAATAGCCCTGTATGGCAAAGAGATGGAAATCCTGCCCCTCACTGTGCTGAGGTTGGGAAAGCTCTCCTGTTAGTCACAAAGTAAGCATCTGGGACCCCTGCTAACAAGTTCGCTGCTTTAACTTATAACCAGCACAGTCCCATTACAGTCATCAGTGGTGAAAGTTGTTACTTATTTGAGTCTGATGTCTTTCTGTCAAATGATGAGTGCAAAAAACACCCTCCAACCAGCCCAATGGTGTGCATCTTCCCTTCTCCATAGGCTCTGCCTAAGCTCTGCCCATCACTGGGTCCTAGCAGCCCAGGGCCAAGCTGCTGTCTGCCCAGCAGCTCAGCCCAAACCCAGCCTGCTGCACAAATTGCACACTACATTTCGGGGTGTGTACAGGGAGCTCGCTAACCATTTGGCCACCTGTATTACAGTACACGTGAGGGACTTCCTCCTCTACTCAAAGCATCAGAAGGCCATGCAAGCAGATCCCTGCTTCTCCTGAAAGATAGAGTTACTTCCACAGACACCCCACAACCCAAAGGCTGGCTTCCCCTCTCCCCAGCCCATAGGATCTGACACTGCTCAATCTTACCTACCCAAATTCATATATTCAATGGCAAAAACAGCTTTCTGAGTTGGAAACTTTTGCCAGCATTTTTTTTTTCTAAACCTTGTAAAGACCTGTTTTTGTAAGCAAAGAAATACCCAAAGAATTTTGTTGCATTAGTCACGAAGCATCAATTTTTTGTCTATTAAGATTTATATTTTTAAATGATTCTTTTAGCAAAAGAAAAAAAAAAAGGAAAATAGACAGAAAGGAAACTACAAAAGCTGCTCACTGAAATTAAGAGGTAATTAACCAGTTTAAACTTGTGCATAGCAGCAGATTTCCTCCTGGCAGTGCACTCGTGCAGCTCTGCCTGCGCTCAGCAGCATTCAGAGAAGGCAGAAGGCCGAGCAGGCCACAGCCTGTGCTGCGTAATGGAGCTGTGGTTGCTGCCACAGCTGAGCTGCTCTAACAGCTCCTGCTGACTTGCAGGGTAACCCTCCCCTTCTGGCCACTCCTCCAGCTTCTCTGCAAGGGCTTCCCTAGCTTGCAAACCTCTCAGAGCCAGCTCTCAGGGAGGAAAAATAAATAAGAAATCAGCCCACCCCCCAAAATGCAGTTTTTTTCCTAAAGTGATCTGAACTATCAGCCAGGTGCTCCCGGGCAAGAAAGGCGCAGGGACGCAGCTGCAGGGGGGAAGGAAGAGGGGACGCATCCCTGAAGCTGCTAGATTGACATATCCGCAGCATCATGAGAAATGATGCCAGACTGCTGCTGGCCCAAAAGCAGCTGAGATGCACGCACATCCTATTTTCTCCAGACTGACCAGCCTGCAGTGGAAAAGGAGTAGAAAACAGCTGGGAGAGCGACTTCACCTCTCCCACTAGGTTTTGTTGCATGGTCTGTGCCCCAGCACAGTTTGCTAAATCCAGCATGTCAGAGAGAACCCAGGCTGCAGGCATGCACTATGATTTATCGTTTCTGTGCAACCTAATTCGAGGTATTTGGAGAAAGTCTTCAGAGGAAAGGAAAAAAAAAAAAAAAGACCACAGTTGGCTCTTTGCAATATTTTTAACACTGTTTGCCAGAGGAAGAGGTTATGGTTGTGCGGTGTACCCGTTGCGTGGGGCCAAGCAGCAGTGTAGGAGCAGCACTCCCAGCTCCAGGCAGGCTTAGCATGAGAAACCATCTGAAGACAAATGTCTATGAGAAGCCCAAGTCAAAGATGATGCCACCACCAGAACTTTCACATGGGAGAAGGCAAACAAATTTTCTCAATTATTCTATGAAACTCATCTCCAGAGCTCTCCCAGCTTCTGTCCCAATCTCCTTAGAGCTGCCTAGCCAGTTCCCCTCAGTATTTTGTGCATACCCAGGAAAGACACTGTGTTATCTATCAACAAAGCATAACATATTCCTATATTGTAGCAGCTGGCCTTGGGACATAAGCACCAGGAATCCTGCTGATTGCAGCCTAGTTTATGGTCAGCTTCCCAGAAACATTTGCATGCTTGGGTAAAGTTAACTGCAACAATTAATTTTCAATTTAAATTAATCAGAAACGTTTAGACAGAGGTGTATTTAATGAAAGACAAAAGCTCCAGGACAGCCAGCAAAATCAACATGAACTTCTGCAATATCATGTATTTAGTACTGACCATGATTATTTAGAGATGTAAAACAAAGAAATAGCGTATTCATTTTCAGGGTAAAAAAAAAAGCCCTATCGTTTAACTGTAGCCAGCACCAGAACACAGAAGTACCTTCTGGATTGTCATTATCTGGTTAGAAAATATTTTCCTAACTATAACTTATTTTCCATTTCACTGAAGTCCTTTGCATTCTAAATAACCATTCTGGACTTCAGAAGGGAAAGGGGGGGATGACTGATTAATATGAACAGTCTGAAGCTTTCAGCTCCTTAAAATCTGCCTCTCATTTTCCTAGGAAAAAGTGAACTCAGAGTTAAATTTCTGAACACCGATCTTTTCTGCCAGCAAAAAAAAAAAAAAAAGTTGTTTGCCAGGCTGTCTTTGGAACATCAACACCACTTCGATCAAACATTTGGGAAGGAAATTGGCCCATCCATAAAGGATTTGGCCAGGACACAGCTCAGCTCTGCAAACGGCTGTTCTCTTCTTTATGATAGCAGCAAGGTGTGAAGCAGAGACAGGGGAGTTCACACCTCCATGAAGCGTGATGGTTCTCACACCTACAGGACCCAGTACTAATACAGCACACATCTGTTACCAGATTTTAGACCATAAAATAGTATGGAAGTCATAACAGTAAGGATGAGAGAAAACTGTCCTTACGTTTTATGAAGCTGTTTGAAATAAAAGCCTTGTCATGCTGTTACAGCAAAATACCATACTAACTCCACCACACTGTGGTGAAAATTGCATTCTCTAGTGCAGTATTTAAACCAAACAGCTTCTATTAGAGCAACAATTAGGAAACTTTTATACTGGTTTAACAGTAGTAGTAAGCCTAGGGTTCCTGTGATGCAAAAGAAAAAAAAAAAGTGACTTTTTGAATTACAGCTGTTGTAATTTCTCCCTGAAAGGCTAAGGGACAGATTTTCATCTGCCAGATGAAGCTCCTGTACAAAGCTAGACTAAGTTTATACCAACCTAAACCATATCTCAGTGCCTCCAAATCAGCAAGGTACACCACTTTCCAAAAGGAATTGATTTTACCATAAAGCAAGGAATTTTTCTCATAATGCAACAAATAAGTGTCATAACAATTAAAACATTGGAAGTTTTCTCTTTTGTTACTTTTCAAACTAAAGATATTATGTGACATATTCACTGTAACAAACGTATTCCTTTAGATGTGTTCCTCTGTACCATAATTTTGCCTGTTTACTGCCTCTCCCTTTGAAGGAATGAGCCCCATTCCTATTAAAGCCCACTATCAGATGGCTATTAACTTTGATGGAATTTAGACCAGATCCTTCTCAGCCTAGACTACCTGCTGGCTTCCTAAGAGTCCCCAGTCCTTGTACCAAACTCACAGAAACTGGAGAACATTGCAGACAGCTTTAGTAAATATGAGGGTGGGTTGTGTGGAGGATGCATGAATATGCACAGTTGTGATATTTAAATCTAGAACGCATGAATACTTTAAACTGTACTAATGATAACATATATCCAACATACCATGAACACCGTTGTTTAATTTTACCACAGTTTGGTCCTCCCTATCTGGACTCCCAGAATCCCTTCAGTGAAACAGTCACTGTCTTTTAAGCTGATGGGTGCTACTACAATCTCCCATTCAGAATCAGTGTAAAAAAAAAAAAGTGTTAAAGCTAGTTCACGATACAGATAACCATAACTGTACCATAGAAGCCACCACCCAAAACATAGATCATGTGCAGGGCTGCTCTGTGGTGACTCTGGGGGCTTTCTGGAGAGTTGGAGAATGAGTGCCTGCAACTGCATGCATGTAAGAGATAAGCAACAAAAAATACCTTACAGGAGCAGAAAGACAGCAGCAAGGACACGCCAGATACAGCAAGAGAAGCAATGGTTCAGGAATACTGAGAGAGAAATACCATTTCCACTAAAAAGCAGTCAGGAACTGTGAGAAAAGACATTTTTCCTGAGCACAGCAGGGTTAACACAGCAGGAGAAATTGACCTTCATGTACTTCCTCTATGAAACTCATCATAACACAAAGATATTAGACCATGTCACCAATAAAAAGATAACCCATGAAAGACTCAATACTAGCTAATCTAAATGTGTGGCAACTTAGGAAAAAAAATAGAAATCAGCTGTTTCTCCAATAACTCTAAACATTTTACTGAGAAAGAACAGAGTCCAGGCCAGCAAGGACAGTTCAGTTAGATCTTGGTTGGCAGCCTCGGAACTATCTTTGTTCTCCATACCCTTGAAAAACACTTTAAAAGCCTTCAAAGACTACATTTGTCCATCACCACAGCCACAGACTGGTCTGGCAGACACAGGTCTGGGCACCAGTGCCTAATTCCACTGTAGGATCAAGTTTAGAAGAAGCCTTCTGCATGGAGAGGATTCTTAATGAGATTCTCTAGTGTAAGTCCAGTGTCTACAGAGGAACAGAAGCCAAGACACAACAAATAACACCAGAAAGATATCACTAAGACACTGTCTAGGCACTGGGGTAAAGACGACAGGCCAGAAAAAGACGCCAGGGTTAGAATAAGTTGTTCTCGCCAAGAACTGAGGTTTCTGTGATCAGTACTTCCTCTCAGCAACACCCAGAATAGCAATTCACAAGTCTGGGGCACAAGGACCCAGGGGAAATGAAAAGCTACAGGCAGGAGCCAAGCTTTCTCAGATCCATACATGGTCTCTGGTGAGCCCTGGACCTCCCACATGAGCTGCCTTTCACCTCCTTCCCCTTCTCACATCTTACTGCTTCAGTTCCCATTTTGTAAAAATGAAAACGTGGCTTTACTATTTCGGCTCTCCACAACCAACCGTTGCCCACCATTTTTCTGAAGCACATTCTCCCCTTTGCTATTTAAAAGGACACTACCAGCAGCAATGAGACAAGATTCTTTTAAGATAGAAAAAATATCATCCCACTTCTCCGTAGCACCAGTAATGAACTCTAGTCAGCCTGGGCTAGAGTCGAAGTCAGTAACAAAGCAAGGCTTAGATCAGCAGGCTCTCTAAGCACACTTATTAAGCATGTGTTTTAGCATTGAACTGAAACTGGGACAAAGGTGCCATATCACCACCATCTGCACCATACCATCACCTAAGGAAGCTTTTTCCCCTCCCTCTTTCTGCCCATGAGGGAAAATAAAAGTATAATCTTAGCTGGATCTCCTATGTTTCACAATAAATGAAATTCTCATTAAGAATTCCAGAGCAAATTGTTAGCAGACTGTATCAACTTCTTATTTTGTAATTTTTGTGCCATATAGTCTGGACATCTTGTGACCATCAGATTTGAGAAAAGCAGAAAAGCAAAATTTAGTCTTTTTTTTTTTCTTAAAGTAAGTGGGATATTTCCCCTTTCACTATTCCAGGAAAGAGAAATACTTCCCAAACCCATAATTAAGGCAAAGTCAGAAAGAGTTCAGATTTTATGAGGGAAGGAATAAGCTGTGAAAGTATTAAAAACACTGTGGAATTCAGCTTATGTTGTTCTAGATCTTTCTCTAGAATAAAAACCACAGCTTGACAGTTTTTCCTTCTTAAGAAAATATATTTCACTCAGAAATGAAACACATTCACAATTAAAAAACAGCATAGAATATAAATATTTAATGCTTGATTTTACTCTTTAGTTTTCAGCAGTCATCTCAGAAAAAGGTACATGACTTGTTATTGAGGATTTTGGTTCTTGTCCATTTGATGTAGAAAAGTACCTCCCCCCAGACTTTAAGCTCTACCAACCCTTCACAATACCATGCCTCTTTTTTTCTTTTTTTCCAGTTTGTGCATCGATGCCCAAATGAGGTCTTCTAAGGGAAATCTGGAGGCAGATTGAGAGACAGCAGAGGGAGCATCACAATAGCTCCCATGTGGGATCACTTCTTGCAGAAGAATCCAGAGACTTCAGTCACTCTCAGGATCCTATTGTGTTAAGCAACACACATGCCTACAGTAAGCACGCTTACATTGTTTCAGTACATTTTCCATGCTAGCAATGGATTTTTTGTAAAGGTCATCGGATGCAAGCTAGTCACCACTGGGAATATAAATTGTGTATTCTTGATGTTCAATCATAATGAGAAAAAATGTGAGAGATTTGCAACCTTCTTTTCTTTCTAATTTTCAATTAATCTTGCTATTGCTCTTCATAACATCAGTAGTCCTGGCTCTTCTATAATGCTTGCCATTCAGCAGTCTCAGAACATATTAGACACATTCTTCCATTACTTGTAATTTTAGATGGAAGAAATCAAAGCCTAGAAAAACATCACGACATACACAAGTCCATTTACATATAACAGGAGGCAGAAAAGTAATTTCAAGAATAAGTGCTTGATAGGTCCGCAAAACATGAAAACAGATATGTCGTCTGATACCACTCAAGATGGCCTAGAAGAAATCCTGATCTCCACCATTGGCAACTTCAATAGTTACTACTTTATAACCAACAGTGCCTACTGCTTCTATAACCCTGGCTGCACCAGTAATAAGCTTTTTCCTCAGTGATTCTATTTCTCGAGCTTCACCTATGCACTGAGGTTTACAGGCAACTAATTCCCCTTTGATTTCCCTCCTATTGGAGAACACTGACATAGGGGCAATGGCTTGAACACCAAGACCAAGTATGGCACTGGGAAGACCTGTCTCCAACAAGCGCTGCCACAAAGGAGCCCAGCCCACAGTGGGATGCAGAATGGAGATTCCACCACCCCTTCTAAAAGCTGAAAGCCCAGCTCTTATACACCCATTTTAATTGGGAGCCTAAAGCTATTTTACTCATCAGCAATAAAAGAGCAATTAAGTTTGCAGCTGAAAACGAATTAATGAGATACTGCAAACAAGCTAATTAACTCGTGGGTATTCAGATAGAAACCGCACAAAACCCCACAGGGTGTGCTAATTACTTCAGGGGTCTAACTAAAATGAAACAAAAAATAGAAAACCACAACATTTGGAGTAAAGGCTACAAGTCTGTCCTTAAGCGGTCTTACTGCATGTACAGTGAGCATAGGAAACTAGATACAATAGTGCACACGTGGAAATGACCACAGGCCTTGCATACAGTGGGTTGAGAACAGTGTTAAAACTGGTAATACTAAAATGGGATCTATAGGCAGGCGTTCAGGGAAGCACTCTCCTCATTGTAAGCAGAAAGGTTTGGCAAAAGAGTTGGTCTCTGTAAACACACTGCTGTTCTTTTGGGAACTGTGAAGAAAAGTAAAGACTTTACACCCACAACCAGATAGCTAGCATAAAGTGTGTGACTTTGTGCAGCTCCTGGCCTAAACTGACCAGGAACACTGTGAGGAAGAAGAGGATTTCCGGGCATAAGTTAAGGAAGCTACAGTATGCATTATCCTACAGTTAAAGTGAGTTGTCAGATATGATATATTTCATTGCCATTAACTCGGGAGTTTGTGAAATAATTGGTTTGCTCATCCTCATGCTTTGCTTTGTTCATTTATGGCCATGCAAAATCCTGCTGTTCTGACATTCTACTGATCCTTTTATGCCCTAGTACAAACATTGTGATTGAAATTTAGAGAAGCAGAGAAATGAGCCCTTTCCACAAAGTCTATGTGATAACAAAATACAGCTGCTTTTCAAATCTCAAACCCTTCGCTATTTTTAAGGAAAAAGCCAAAAGTTCCCAGCACTCATAACAGAGTCTCAGCCTACCAGATTCAATAACCAATCCAGGAAACCAGTTTCAACATCAAGTTTCAAAGAGGTTATTGTAAACAAAGAGCAAGCCCACAGAACAGTATGATTCTTGATCCCTGTTTAAGTAGCAGGAGCACAGAAAAGCCTCAGAAGTGGAGTCATCTGTATTTATGTAGGGTGTTTTCCCTGTCTCTTTATACTCCATTGAACTGCAAATGAAATTTCTTTTCCAAGTAGATTAGCCCTTGCATCTCAAGCCATACCACCTATAACAATACTGACACTAAAATATGAGTGACACTTTCTGAACTGTGTATAAACACTATGGTATTTGTTTATAATTAGCATTATGGCAGTTAACAGCAGCCACCAGAGTTTCTGAGGTTCTTCTGATGTTACAGAGGGACAAGATCAGAATCCGGCCCCGAGGACAGCTTTTATACAACACAGCTTGTCCAGAATCCAATTTCACAAGTCTTTTTCCTCATTTGGATTCAGTTGCAAGTGAGACTTTTTTTGTCATCCACATGCACACACTATTTATGCTTTCCTGTTAAGACGAGCTAGGTTAGAAGCTATCACATAAAGCCAGGTGTAATATGCAAGTGGACAATGAGTTCTTACTGATACAATTACAAAACAATTGTTGCCTGACATCTCGGTACTTGCTTAGCTAAACAAAGTTCGCAATAAAAAGAGTTCAGGACTCATCAAGAAGATATGCAAGTCTTGGCAGGACAAGTCTTACCCACAGACTGAAAAAGTATTTGTCAACGAATGTGTTCCTGTACTGAAAATAAGAAAAAGGTATTTATTGCATGCAGCATGCTTTTCTACAGGAAATACGTTAGTGCTTATTGTGGTCACTTAACCAATCTAATGAAAAGTAGGGTACACTTAGGAACACAGATGCATGGTTTTTAATGTTTCACCTTCATTCCTAGCTCAAAATTATTCTGCTTGTATGTATTTTTTTTTTCCTAGTTTATTTTGGCTGATTTAAGAGGGAGGCTCATGAAGTCACCAGCGCACCCATAGTTCATATATGTTTTGAATACCAGTCTGTGACCCCACTGTTTGCACTTGTGCATTACAGCTATAACTCCTCAGTGCCCCAACGAGCAGTGTGCTGCAGCTTGCCCTGGGAAAGATAAGAGCAGAGCATAATCTACACATCCTGCAGCTCTCAAGGCTGTTAAAACACATATGCTATCTCTTGGAGAAAAAACAGGGCTTCGAACTGATCTTCAGCTATACTGAAGTATAAAGTAAGCGAGGTAGAATAACTACCTGGGTTCTAGTCTTATTTCTTTCAAAGTTCCTTACTCAGCATTAAGGAGAAAAACAAAAACATGGAGTTCCAGGCTCATGTGAGAAGAACATGTGATTATTACATGTTTAGTGATGAAGACTCAAGCCCACTTAATGGCAGCACCAAGATAACTACTATTTTCCCTAGAAATCTGACAGAGGAATAAGACTTCTTCCCTTGAGTTGAAAGACATATCCATGTGGCTTCCATCTCTGCCACTCAAGGAGGTGCAGTTATAAAAATAAAACATCATAGTCATGCTAAATACAGCTTCATGGAAAAACTGGAAGTAGAAGAACTAGATTCAGGGGCACCTGGATTTTATTCCGGTTTGGTCACTGACTTCAACAGGTTGAAGAGACTGCCTCTTTGTCTGCTCCCCCTCCACCCTCCCATAAATAAATTATAGTCACAACTTATTATAAATAACATTTACACTGCAGAAATATTACACTAACCTGCAAACACACTGTCAGGTTTAACTAACATTTAAAGAACACACTGAGCAGGGCAAAGTACTGTTAACAGCCATAAAGTGCTGGGTTTTGAGCTGTACTGATACGGCAGTGCTTTGGGCTCCCTGGTTTTATATTTTACAGCCACACTCTTATCAAAACGTGCTGCATAACCGCCAGCTTCACAGAGTTCCCATGTGCAAGCCCCAGCTGAGCTCCAGCCACATACCCTGCTAAGCATTTCCTCCTAGGCTGTTGCCTTGCACGCAGAGGGCATCGGCTTTGATGAAGAAAGTGTGAGGATTATTAAAAGCCTGGAAAAAAAAAAAAGTACCACTTTCTTTGCAGTTCTTATGAGGAAAGCAAAGAATATTCAAACTGAAAGTGGCAAAAGTATTCTTAGGGAGTTAGTACCCCTACTTCTCCTATATATATATATGTATATTTCAGATTATCTTATGCTTTCCTTACAAAGGAAAATCCAAGATGCGCACAGCCTCTACGCAGCAGGCTCAGCAGCAATTAGAGAGAATACACCTGTTTTTCTCATGAAGATGTTGTTCAGTATTAATGCAACACAGCTATTGGAAAACATCTAATCCTAGTCTTAAACAAATCCCTTAAAAATAGTAACAAAGACCAAAAACCAAGAAGACTGGTACTTTCTTATCTTAAAACAGCTTAGAGAATATACCACACAAGTCATGTTTTTCCTCAGTGTGGAAAAAAAACAAATGTTCTAAACAAAACAGTTATTCAAAGTGGATCAATCTTAAATCTCCTTTTAATTTTGGTTGCTTGATAGGTTGACCTCAGGCCTCGACAGAAAGCATTTTGGTTGTTCCTAGGGGCAAGCTCATGAAGAGGGAAAACAGCACATTTGTAACCAGTTATCGTGTCAAAACTTTGTTAGTCTGGCTTACTGAAGATTTTCTCTTCCTGTATTCTCTCATTCTACCTTCCATCAAACAAGATTCAGGAGTGCTGGAGAGAGAACTGCTCCTTGTCACAAAGCATGACTTCTCAGTCCTGACCACCCCTCAGAGGGTTTCTCACTTCTCAACCGCACACAGCACTGCAAACCAGCCATCCTGCTCTGTGTTCCCTCATCTGTCTCCTGCTTATAGCAACTTAGGCAAGGAAAATCTCTCTGTCTCCCTTACAGCACAGGTTTATTTACACTGACTGACACAATTTAGACTGGATTAAACCGCTGTGGAACCAGATCTCAGCTTGACTTAAATCCCAATATGTTCCCACTCCTTCCATTGCTGGTGCTCTGACCATACATAGAGTTGCATGAGGCAGCTTTGCTTTGCTGGCAGAAACGACCTTCTCTCAAGGAAAGAGGACACATTTTGGCTGGCTCTGTGAGCAAGATCATTGCCATGGGAAGTCCTAGGAAACAAAGAAAGGTACAGCTCTGGGAGACCAGTTGCTGTGAGATAGTAAACTACCCTCAGGTCATCTACCAAGGCAGTACACCTGTGCACTCAGCCCACAGGAGCACATGGCAACCTGAGCTGCCCCTGCCTTCAGGGTGAACAGAGGTTGAAGGGGCATGAGTTTAACCCTTTAATCCTCATAAATTAACTGGAGCCTCCTGACACTGGCTAATGGCATGCAGACAGACCAGCTGACCTGGTGGCCTGACACATAACTGCATGATGCATCTCAAATTTGAGGAATACTCACATTATTATTATTACTAATGCTTTTCTAAAGGCAGTGGCTTAGAGCCTTCACATAACTTAGACTCATACTTTGGAGACTTCCTAAGGAGTCTGCAGAGCAGAGACACTGTACTGCCATAACAGGAGCAGGTCTTCAGAGGATACCTAGAGATAAAGCATCCTGGCTAGGCTTACTATTATTAAAAAAAAAACAAAACAAAACTTCAACACAAACCATAAGTTCAAAAATTTACTGAGACTCCCCTTTTAAAAAGGAAAAAAAAAAGCCATTTCAAGAAATTCCTCATGGAAAAATACGAAATCTTATTCCTAATATTCCAAACAGGGGATTATAAGCAAGAGACCAAGGGCAGAGCTATTGTAATCATTGTAAGCTGCAGTAGAAAAAGCAGTAGAGGAATAACAGGTTTCACTTGTCATTCCAGAATGAGCTTCTCTGTAGTTCATTAAAATAAAACTTGAATCAATTTTTCAAAACTATTTTGTGATCTCACTGAAGAAACAGAGTTGCAGTTCAACATACCTTCAGATATAGGTATCTATATCGTCCACGTGATCTAACAGCTATCACGTTAAATTCACTCATAACTTCCAGAGAAAGAAAAAAAGCTATTAAGGCTACACAAGTCAGTTCATCACACCACCCTGTAATTTTAAAGACTTTAAAGAAACTCATCCATACTTAAGCTCAAGGTGTCAGAGCTGCCCTTTCCAAGTTTTCTCACTGTGGTTTTCAACATAAAATAAATTTAAAAAAAAAAAGTTCTTGAACTAAAACAAAACAAATCCCTATAGCAGTCAACCGAGCAGGGAGAGAGAGACAGAGACAGGAAAAAAAAACCACACAACGTATCCCAGAGAGCATTACATCAGTTCTCCTCCCAGTTTTATTTAAAACACACGTGCCATCACTCACAGCTCTATAGTTAGTGGAAAATATGACTGCAACTTCCATGGTGTGTGGGTTGCATAAAAGAAACTCTTCGGCACAGCGGAATTTGGTTGTTAGTAAAAGGAAAAAACGATGACATATTTGTACAAAATCCTTGTGCTTTGGCATGGAGGGTAGCCCTGGGAGGGCCATCTAGCTATTTTTTGTTCTTTAGCAGGGGACATATCCTTTTACTTCAGTAAAGAACATGGTATAGAAAGAGCAGAGCTTAACGTATAATGCAGCATGCTTCCACTCTATGCCAACAACTCTCTTCAGTTATCAGTCAAAAAGCACTCCTTATAAAATGGATTTAGGTCAGAAAATATTACAGCTTTGCCTATCAGAACAAGAATATGCAGCATAAAAAATTCATCATGAAATCCAAGTACTGCCTAGGTTTATGTTCCAAAGATAAATCAAACATCTCTCCAATTTTTAATACACAAAATCAGAGGCAAGAAAATAAAGCAGCATTCATAACTCCAGAAAATCTTAAGTTTTACCAGTTTATTAATGACTGGATTTTGCATGTGTGTGTGCTAGAAAGAGATACAGGATAAGAAGTATCTAGATGATTTTCTGCATCACAGGAAACCAGAACAGCTCTACACCATCTGATACCCTGCGGTTAGTCATCGTACCACCTGCAGTTCAACTTTACAGCCTTCTGAAAATGCTCAAAATCTACCATTCAAAAATCTTTAGACAGCTACTTGGAGAAGACCTTGAAAACTAGTATTTTACTTTTCAAAGCTTACAGCTGTTTTCTTCTGTTTGTCTTGTAGAAGTTTATGGCTTCACATTTCCAAATTTCCCAGGTTTCTGGGAGATCTTTTAAAGAAAAGCACCAAACAGCAAGAAAAAGCTGAAATTTCAGCAACTGTAGGGCTACCCCATCCCAGTTTGGAAGCACTGAGCAATCTTGCTGCCCCTTTAGGTCCCCAGGGCCCCTGCAAGCCCAAAGCTCTGACACAGCAAGGTCAGACCCCACAGAAGCAGTTCTTTCAACCTTTACTCACCCACAGAGGAGTCAGGGCGTCCAACAGAGCCTCCCACACCTGTGTTACTGGTATGGAGATGGCATGATGGCACAGGAGAGGACAGAAAGCATCCAGCTCTCACAGAATGCAGCAGTCCCACAGAGGGTTACTGTCCAGAACAGTGAGTTGGCTGGCTACCTGCACCACTGGAGGGAAGAGGGCACTGGGTCCCAGCTGGATTTTTTCCAATGTTGACCCTCTATCTTTGCGGTCACACTTCACTCTCATTTGTTCTTTTCAGGTCACAGATGAAGTGATGCAAGTCTGCAGCAGGAGCTGCAGCCTGTGATTATAATTTTTCTTCAGTGAATGGGCAGCAATGAAGTCTAACTTAAAAGAAGAGCAACACCAATGAAGAGTGAGGCACCGTAGAGACAACCCTCAAGTTTCAACTTCATAATGCACCAAAGACTCAAATTGATGAGATCACACCAAAACAACTTCAACAAAAGGTGTCTCAAGATGAGTCAGCGTTTACAATGGGGAAAGCTAGGTGAGTCAACATTTGCAATGGGGAAAGCTAGATATAGGTACCAGCCTGAGTCCAGGGCAATACCTGAATAATTCACCCAGATACCAGTTGCTGGATAAGAAAATGAACCTGTACAGTATGTGTGCAAACATCAGCACAATATCAGTCATAAAATGGTGTGGCAACATGCAAACCATCCCTCTATACCAATGGCGGCAGAAAATATTTAACGTTATTAGAGTTATGATTGATGTTGTCCCAGTGATACTTGTTTTTTTAAACTTCTGTATAAATCTAGGACACAGTCTTTCACACAATTTTGTTGGTGCCTCATTATCATCCCTGCACATTATACAACAGCAGGCTAAAGAAATACATGTTTAAAAAAAAAAAGAACAAATAAAATGATTCTCACGCAATGCAGAAGAACATAGCTGCAAAATTTCTCCAAAACTTACCAGAATGTCAAATCAAATGAAATGACAAATCACACACTGTTTTTCAGCTGTATATTGGTATATGCAAATATAATCAGATTTCAAACCAAGAGGACCCATTAAATACAACCAAACACATAGTGAGAATGAGTTTTACAATAACTAACCAATGAAAAAAATATATGTTCCAAGATACAAGGAGGTTCTTCTGGTGTGGGTTTGTTTTGGGTTTTATTTTGCAAGTTAAAAAAAAGAAGCCTGTTCATTTGAGGCATTCACCATTGGACACTAAACCTTTGATAAGCATCAAGAGGGCAATTATCTGCAAAATAAAGACTTTTGTATATCATGGATCCCACATTCTAAATTCAGTCTGAGAAGCAGGAGGAAAAAATGATTCAGACGTCAACAGTGAATTGGCCAAAGGTCTCTGCGTTACAGATATACCACTGTTACATTTTACATGGCATTAGGAAGCGTGGCAGTCATTTGACCTACCAAACAGCAAGCACTTTTGATGCAAAACCTAATTGTCACTTATACTTTGTCACGCCATTTAGTTTCAATGATTTCCTGAACTCTTCAAGGAACTATGCTAATGTTCTGATTTTTCTTCTGTCAGTACCAACGTGATCCTCATTAAAAAAAAAAAGCTGTCAAAATTGTTTTGGTGCCACTTTCCTTGACAACATCTGCTCAGTTTCCCCATTGTCACCTTAACTGTGGTAAACAAGATGAATAAGTCACTAAAAAATCTCATGCCTACATTTTATATGTGTGAAACATTATGCAATGGTGGGAATGGAGGTTTAGAACTTGTTCTTCAACAGTACATTCTTAAGCAAGGATGAATAACGTGTTATTCCTTGAAGAGTCTAATCTAGGTTTCCTCTGTCTCACTGCTGATTGCAAAAAGGGATATCAATGTTAGAAGTGTGCTAATCATATTCTTATCCACCTTGATCTAGAGACCCAGGTTATTTTAGTTTACATTCTGTTCCCCATTACACCCAATCAATTTTGAGAACTGGAAAACCTCAAAAACCATTGCCAAATTCAGTAGAGGTTGAATATTCACGGGATGCAAATTGTTGGTGCAGAGGCACATCTTGTTCAGTCAAGGTACCACGAGTATAGCAGTCTTACTGATAAGGACACTGTCCACTGGGAGGGAAAACAGCTCCATCTAAATCCACCAACAAACATGAGTTGGGCTCCTAATGATGAATGACTGGCAAAAAATTTTCAAATATGGTTTACTCTTCCACTGCCATTTAAAAACTTACACAATCTCTTAACATTGCACTGATTCCTTGAATTGTTTAAAATTAAGAATGATACTACATTTTTCTGGATCTCTTAAGAGAATGCAAAATTCATTTTTGTTCATGTTCACAATAGTTTATTATTGTAATAAAAAAACAGTTCGTAAATCAGGAAAGGCTGCACAGAATCATTGCAGTGTACTGAGGACAGCTATCTGTGAACTTCAGCCTGGAGATAGGGTGATTAAGAAATTTAGAACCCTGTATGCTTAGTCCTCATTCTCTGCACTATCAAACATGGAAGTCCGCACTAAAAATAATAAAGAGCCAAGCAAACATTTATTGCTCAGCTAGCAGAACTGTAAGCATGGTTCAGTTGTTCACAGCCTCAATTTGAAGTCACTTTGTCTAACTGTGAAACAATACCTACTTGAAACAACACTGTTCTGCAAGCAGTTGGCACATGTTAAATGTACAATGAAAGGGAGTCTAAACAGTGCTGCTTTGCTGAATTTGGCAGAAAGTTGGGATTAAACAGTTGTCACCTAAAAAAAAAAATAGTGTCAAATCAATAAATCCATATTTTCAAAGGAAATTAATTGAAACTGCCTTTTGTTGAAGTCTAGTTGCATAAGTGTTGTCTGACAAACTTTCTGTTTTTCCGATGGCCTTCTACCAAGCCAAGGACACTAGTATCCAGCGTGACAGACTGGCTGTTTCTCGAAGTAGTACTTATTTTCCTTTTGAGTCCCAGCTTCTGTATTTTTACAATTGAGAATTTCAGCTTTTATTGAAGATGCAGGCAACATGAATGCATTTATTTATCAATACTTTCAGATGAAAACAGAAAATTCCAAAAGGTCTGAAAATTAAGGGCTCAAAAGTCAGGCTAAAACACTCACTTCAAACTACCCATTTTTATAATACAGTTTCACAGTTCCTGAATGGATGAAGTTGGTAATAACTTTTAAAATCACAAGTCAGCCCTAATCCTCAACCTGGTACTCACACACCACCAAGTATATGTCAGTCACAAGTCAGAACTCAGCAGAAATCTTCTATGAATTTTACAGCTCATCTTAAGTCCTCATTTATAATGTACATGATGGCAATAGGCTTATAGTTCTGATTTCACCACTTCTGAGCAAAATATCAATGCAGGATGGACAAAATACCCTAACTATCATTTTTGAACACGTACGGATACATTATGCTGTGTATAAGAGTACACCTTAACAATCTCACCAGTGGCCCTACAGTGGCCAAGACATTGCATGGGTACATGTTCAGTCAGAGCAGCACCCAGCTCACAGGAGGTGGCAGAGGTCAGATTTAAGAGCAGCAGCTTCTGGCTTGCCCTCACACAACAGCGCAGAACGACCCCAAGACTGATAGCAATGTGTGATCTGGATACCAGCCAGGATGGTATGAACCAGTCTTACAAGGAGTAACACAGGGCTACTAGTGACAGCACCAGTACAACACTTCCACTGTAGAAAACTAGCAACGAAGAGTTTTAGTGGTCTCAGTACGCTGCTGAATTGCAGCGGAGGAATATTTCCAGCTACTCACCGCAAGTGAGCTATCATTACCATTAAAAACTTAGTGATTTGCTACCTGCCCCTGCAGAGTCTCAAGTGAAATCATTCTGCCTTCAGATGTCCTCAAGGGTAAATACTTTTGGAAGAAAAGCTACTATTAAGATAAAAAGGGAGATGAATACGTATCTACATGTCCAAAACATTTCACACACATTACAGGCAGCACTGGCCTATAACTATGGTCACTTAAGGCTCGGGATTGTAAAATTCTACCAGAACTTTGTTAAATACTTACTGATCAGGCAAAGGTTTCCCATACTAGCTATCTGCTTCTAGTTGATATTTCTGTGTTTAAGAAAAAAACTTCAACTGTAACAAATTAGTATCTTCTGGAAAAGAGATTAACAACATATTTACAACCTTTCATCCTTTCCTCACCCTATCTATTGTCCATTTTGCCAGTTAGTCCTAGACACCTACCAGCTCTGAAGAAAGGAAATTAAATCTCTTCTCCGATAGTTCAATCACCTAAACAAAACAGAACAATACCTCACAGGAACCAAACAGAACTATCCTGCATGGTCATTAAAAGCAGACACTGATCTCCCCAGTGAACAATTCACCACCACAATGTGCTTTGCAAAACGCTTTGCAAAACTGCTGAATATTCACATTAGCAACTAACATCAAAAGTTGCAATACCCTAGACTTATAAAACACTGACAGTACAACTTTGGTCCATACTTCAGATCTATCCAATCAGTACAATTCACTCTTCTCTTTGCTTTCCTCATTTTTTCCTCTCTCTTTCATGGCTCGCTCTCACAGGCATACCTAATACAGTGATGGACATGAGGATGAGACAGAGCCACGGCACTACTTGGGATAAGACCTCATACTAGTTATGTGTAACTAGTCAGTTTTATCAATTGGATAAACACTGATCTAAGAGAACAGAAAGAACCAAGTTGCAAAACCTATGTCATGTCTCAGCTGTTCTAGTACAGTGCTAGAAAGGCCCTGGATGACAGTCACATGTCAATCTACAAAGAAAAAAAAGGCACGTTTTCCATCCCCCTTGCTGTGGGCATTATCACCTGAGGTGAGGGAAAGAGCAGGTCAATTAGTCACACAGTTTAATCCACAGCAATATCCTTGTGTTTGCTCTACCCTCTGCTAGAGATCATCACTCCTGTTACAGAAGTGAAGCAGAACAAGACCTTCCTTCTGCCTCTCCAATGTAGAGTTAACATCATCAGCCCTGGGAGGACTTGCTGCCTTCAACTACCTACAGCATCCTGCCATCCAGAACAACTACTCAGTAGCCAACACAGAAAGGGGAACTCGTTCACCTCCCACCATCACAGGTCACGGATTAGCATCTTTAATTTAAATGGGTGGGAGCAGCTTTAAGTTTGACACGCTTTCTTGCCACCTCTACTGGAGAGCAGCAAGGCATAGCAGAATAGTTGTTCAAACAGCCAACAACAATCCTGGCAGTGCCCCTCCTTATCTAGGCAGCAATTCCGTACCTGCCTGGGGCAGTGGAAAATCCTTGCTCTGGCCCTGCAGATATGCATAGTAACAAGGTGATGTATTGTAGTGGTGACATGAATTATTTTAGCAGCTCTGCGCAAAAGCATAAGCTCCTGTAAAAGTTTGTAGTGACAAGGAGACTGTTGTGCTACAGAATCAAAGGCAGCCAGAAGAAGTTCCATTGAAATGTAACAGTGTTGCTCCCCAAGAAACATGCTATTGGAAGCACGCATTTATTAATTTATATTTGCAATCTAAACTAACTCCACACAAACATGGCTAACACACAGCCGTGGAAGCTACATGCTTTAGACTCCTGATGGCAGTGTCTGGGGACACCCTCCACCCTACTTGCAAAACTCTTCTCTCATCTTGTTAAAACACCATCTCCTTGCATCTAGCTCAATTGCTCACCTTTGATAAGAGCCATATGTTTCTGTTCAAGTACACAGCTTAATTAACAGACAAAAGAGGAAAGCACTAAACATGACTTCTCCCTGTTTACTTTAAGAGATTCTTTTGCACTCGTTCCTCTAGTCACTGTCTGCATTTGGCCATTTCTGATGCACAGAAGTAAACTACTCCTAGATCCGCACAGCAATATGTTTATCACAAATTCCATAAACACACACGCCCTTTCATCAAGCCTACTAAATTCTTCTCCTTGACAGCAAGCAGCAACCACCCACAGACCACACTATTCCGTTCACACATCAGCGCCCAAAAGCACAAGTGTGACACCAAGCAGGAACACAGCCAAGGAGCATTTGTGTTCAAGTCACGCTTACGGCAAGATTTCAAGTGTTCCTAGGCTGGCTGCACTGGAGCAAGGTGAACTTACTGTACAGAGCTGCATACATACACGTACTTTGAACACATGTGGTAGAAGAGCCATATAGAAGTATGTCTGCTTTACAGATTCCACTGGTGATGAGACACTTACAGGAGGGACATGCAATTTTTCCTTCTGCTTTTCAGGATGAGACAAAGGAAGCCTTGGGGAGAGAAAAAAAATAAAAATCTGTACCCAGATAAAGATCTATTCTACCTGACACATTCAATGTCTTCGATACAAATTGCCTTGTGATGGATGAGACAAAACAAAGACAAAAAAAACAGTTTAAGAAATTGTAGGCAGCTAAGAGAAAACATCTTGCCTCTGAAGCAGGCAAATTAAGCCTGGGCTTCCATTCTTTTCATTGAATGGTTAAGGTAAGCAGGGAACTTAAAGCCCATCCAGCCCCATGCCTACCCGTGAACTGGGCTGCCACCCACCAGGTCAAGCTGCCCATGGCCCCATCCAACCTAGCCTTGAACATCTCCAGGGATAGGACATACAAAGCTTCTCCAGGCACCACCCTTTAAGTAAAAAGTTTCCTCCTAATATCTAACCTAGGTTTCTCCTTTTCCTGTTTAAAGCCATTCCCACTCATCCTATCACTGACCACGTTCCGCTTCCAGTCTCCAGCCCCCACTGCTTTACTGGAGACCTATTCTGCGCTATCATCTATTCCCAGTATGACCATTGCTATTCCAAAACAACAATTCCAGTTTCCAAAGTGTTTCTGGACAGCCACCAATGCCTCACTAAAACCAAGAACCTTAAGGGAGGGACTGCCAGTCCTCTGCCCCCTGCAGCATGCAGGTCCAAGGATGGGTGCCAGCACCCTGCTGTAATGCAAACAGACTTCTCCTTGCTACATTCCAGTCATCGGATGTGGTCTATTCAAGCAGATAGGAAGGGACACAGAGTGAAAAGGGTGAAAGGAAAAGGGTTCATCACCCAGCTGTGCTGAGCAACAACAATAAAAGGAAGAAAATGTTTTAATTGCCCTGGGACTTAGTAAACAAACAGCTGACTTCGAGTTTGGGAGTTAATGCCAACATAACAGCTGGCCTTCAGAAGGGCTTTAGTAATACAGCACCTTGTAATTAACACAAGGTCATCACTATAAATTACCAGGCCAGTTTGCTGTTAAATAACTTTCTCCAGGGAACATGGCCCTGCTGGAGAAAGTTACCACATTGCACCAGTGAAGACAGGTACCCAGGGCAAGAGCCACATTTCAAGTAACAGTGTCACTAGACAGGACTCCCGAATCCTGATGCTGCCTCACACCAAGCCTCTTGCTGCCCCCACAGAACAGTTGTAGGCTGATGCACTACAATACACACATAGACACATAGAAAGCAGTGCACCAGCCTTTGGGCTAGTCCCACCAGTGTTTTCTTCATCTTCATTTGCCAGGCATTGCAGTTGCATAAGGAAATGGAAACTTTAACAGCTGTATCAGTTGCAGAGCTCCCTGTGAGGGACTGCTGCTACAGGTCAGTGTCTTCCCAAGCAACCTGTTCCCTAAATTGCTCTTCAGGACCTTCAGTCCTTAGGTCCATAAAAATGAAAGTTCCAATCCACCAGTGGAAAAGCATGTTTTGTTTCTCGCACAGCAGGGTTTTTCCACATCCTCCAGCTACACAGTCTTCTGTGCCTGATTTTAAGCAGAAGACTGGGTGGCACCAAGTGAGTACTGCTACTTTCACATTTGCTCTTCCACTCTTCTTCAGCCTGGGAGAACAAGCCTAACTCTCCACATCTCAACTGTTGGCATCAGCTGTCCGGATTTCATCCCCAGTTTCAACGCACAGACCATGACATTAGGAAAAATTTCTTTACTACAAGGATAGCCAGACACTGGAACAAGATTCCCAGTGATGTGGTTGATGCTCCATGCCTGTGAACGTTCAAGATACATTTAGACAATGCCCTTAGTAATATGCTTTAACATTTGGTTAGTCCTGATGTGCTCAGGCAGTCGGACTCTATGGTATTCAAAGAGTCCTTCAAACTGAGCTATTCTAAAGCATCTGATTTGTCACTTCACAGAAATCAAAGAAATCTTCCTGTGAAGTATACCAGCAAAAACTCTCCTTCATATGCCCAATGATTGGTGGCAGCCTGTGTTAATAAGTGCCTTTTGCCCTTCAGTGGCATTCTCCTGTACTTGTTTGAGGTCTCTCCCCACTGGTAGGCAGTTACTGCAGAGTCTGTTCCTACTACCAAGGGGCAGATGAGCATTGATGTGCTCAGTCATATCCACCTGTGCTGCAATCAGTATGGAAGGAAGGATAAAACCTTCTACAGGTAGTTGCTAAATGACTTCTGCTTCTGCTGAATGATGTTGCAGTACTGGTACTTGCTGCTCAGACCTGTTCAACAGTTGGATGACAGCAGAGGAACAACCAGGTGCCATAGAGACAACTGGAAGGGGTGGGTGTAACTCCTGTCTCCAGGCTCCTGCCAGGACTTTTACAATAGGAAGGAGCAAGTTAACACAGCTATAAAACCATGAAGCTAAGCAAAAAAGCAAGGGGAAATAACTGCTGAGAAGAAATCCAGAGTCCATCCATTACAGCCATATGCTGGCAGCAATTGGCCCAGTAATCTCATCAGCCTTGCCTCAGCATCTCCCAGTAAAACAGCATATCAAGGTGCAGACCTGTTACCTCTGTACACTTGTATACACAACAGAAAAAAAAAAGACAATTTAATATCACTTGAATACCAACTTCAGTCATGTTTCCCCTGACTACTTCATTTAAAGGTATTAAAAATAAAAGAATAGGATTAGTAGTTCAGAAGATAAAGTTGTTTTTTTATATACATATATATATAGTTAAGTAACATTTAAACTGGGGCAGGCATGAAGGATCAGACTACTCAAGACCAAACCCCTGCCCTGTGCATTTTCTCAAGTCAGGGGACTTGCTGAGGCCCTAGGGTAGCACTAAATGGTGTTATGTATTTTCCAGTTCTGCAGCACACTTGACTTTAGGGGAAAATAAGCTCCTCTTCACTTTCCAGCATGCAAAACACCTCATATTGATCTTGCTAAACAGTTCTTCACAGGGCAAGCAAATAAGAGATTCTTTTCATCCTTTCTGAAAACTTCGTATTCTTGAATCTCTTACAAGTCTGGGAAGGTGGAGCTCATTCGTAAATAAGGTCCTGGGAAACACACATTGCCACAGCTTGGCAGGACCTCAGCCCTGAATGGATTCTTTCATTTTCAGCATGTTTGGTAACTTGGGTTAAAGAGCAAATGGTAGTTTTGATTGAACATTTCAAACAGAGCAACCAGAGTGCTACAGTTACCTAAAAGAGACTTACATATCAACAAGAATTTAATAACTGATTTTTCAAAGCATTCCTCTTCATACCTCCTAAAGCAAGGAAAGATGGTTCAAAAATTCTTGGAGCAGCAGTATATTTTAGCTTAAGTGCAAGGTATATATAAAACAAGCAAACAGGAAAAAAAAGGGGGGGGGCTTAAAAGCAGCTTGTAGCAGGTTAACAGGATTCATGCACGCGACTGTAAGAGGAAAGGTATATTTACTGTTTGATTCATTTCTGCAACATACCCTATAGCACTGCTGGTATGCCAAAACTGATGCACCTACTCCTGATCTGCACCAAACCTAAGTAAGTTTGTGGATTTATGACCTTTACAGTGAGGTTTCTGTACCCTCATTGAGGTTATCAGGCTGCACTTGGGGGCTCTGGCCACAGTGGTTCAGTTGAAGCACCGTTGTCGGTATTTGCAAAGAAAATACCTTATAAGCAAGAACAGTATAAAGTGATAAAACAGTTCAGACTGTTAATAAAGCTGTCTGATCTCCTCATGTGAGCATGCTGACAGTAAAACCACAAAAGGAAGTGACGGATTCAGGAGGATTAGGAGCATAACACACAGCAACAACCACTTGTCTCTCCATGGTGCCAAACACCCACTAAAAGACAACGTAATGCAGAGCAATCCCTGCCCTTTGGGGAACATCTTAGGACACCCTGTAGAGAACAGTCCCATTAATTTAACAGTGGAGAAAACAAAACCTGACCTAAAAGAACCTAGAAGTGAAGCTCACACAGCCCTCCCTGCCCCGCACTCTGAAGAGAGTAGTTATTAGAATAGTAAGGTGTTATAATATCAGCACCATCAGTTACTGGCTGGTTGAGAGGGTTTGTTCCTTGCAGGATCAGGGCACAGATTTCTTCAGACAATATTTTTATCCTAGCCTGAACTGTACTTCTGCAATATTTCTGAAAGTATTATTATTGCACGGTATACTCCAGGCCAGCTGTTTAAACTGTCAAATATCTAACTGAAGCTTAAACAGGAAGTGAAGGAAAAAAAACTGAGATCAATTTTTGAACTTTTTCCACCTATCTCAGGTAATTTTTCCCAGCATGTCAAAGCTAGAGAAGACGTTAATAAATTTAGCACCAATATCCTGTCATAACTGTTTATCCTGGCCAGATAAAACCACATTTGGTGGAAAAACATTGATTTCCTTTCAGCATCGTAGCCTGGAACAGCAAAAGCTTTGTTTATAGAATTCCAAATGGCCTTTCTTCTCAAACCTATCCAGTTGGCTCATACACAACTCTTGCTGAAGGAGGACAGAATGACCATTTACACTGTGAACTGCAGACCATCTAATTTCTGCAACTAAGCTATACCCCAAAATTCAGGGCTCATTTTGGATGGATGTTAGCAAGGCTTCAGCATCCTTCTTCTACCTTGGAAGAACTTGGTAAGGTGTTAACTTCTTAAAGAAGTCATTTACCAGAAAATGCTTTCACAAATTGTGTGATAAACTTTTTTTTTGTTCAAAAAGCATTCTATGTACAAGAGATTCACTGGAGTTGGGGCAAGAGCAGCTGCCAGGCATCTGGCAGGTTTGTTGGTATTGGCACAAGTGCTGGGTATCTGGCAGTTTGCTTTTGCATCTGTTAGTTTCAGCAAGAGCCATAGCTACATCAAAAGCCACAAAAGCATGCCCTGGTTGTCTTTCATGGTGTCTGCATTGATCTAACACATTCTAGATTCACTGCCCAGTTTGGGGGTGAGAGGGGGGGGTTGTTCTCTCTCTCAAAAAGTATAAAATAAGAGAGCAAGTACTCTAGTTTGCCTGGCATAACTTGGTGGTAACTGGAAGAGACCTTCATTCTCATCAAGGCTTTTCATCTAGATACATGTGTACATAAGCATTTGTTAAACTTCTCCTCTGATACAGAAACGACCACCTAAGAGGCAATGCTACACACTGCTTCCTCATGCTGGCTCTATCCGCAAGTAATAAATAATCTAGATTAAAGGAAAGCTACTTCATCAATTAAAAATGCATGGAATTTTTGGGCAACATTACCCACTAATCAGTGGGTAATAAACCTGTAGACTTTATGCTCCCATGAACACTGCTGACTACCCTAGAGCCACTAGCACTCTTCCCTGAATATGGAAGGAGACAGTGAACACTTCACTAAAAAACAGGAAACCACATTTTAGCAAATCTAAAGTCTAGTTTCGTGAGCATCTCAAGGGCAGCATAAGGCCATATTGATCCTGCATACACAGCCTGGCCCTGTCCAACTGCTCACCCCACATTGAGACCAGCACAAACAACCAGCAGGCCACACAGCAAACCAGAGCTGAGAAGCTAATCTCAGTGAAAGCTCAGTATTTGGGCTGTGTTTGATGAGTTGGTTTCACTTGGATCTGTTCCCCAAGCTGGCTTCCAGGTACGCTAGTGTCAACACAGGCTGGGGACACGCATGGGGCAGGGTGAGGTTGGGACTGCTTTCATGCAGTAGGTGTAGTTCAGGTACTGGACAGCCATCAGGTGTGTCACAGGACAACCACTGCCAGGGGACATGCAGCCCTGCAGAGTTCTTAAGGGTTCCAGCCCTGCCAAGGATTCAACGCCTCTGTTGCATACCTCTGTTCATTGCAAGAAAGTTGGACTTGATGACCCTCAGAGGTCCCTTCCAACTCCAAGGATTCTATGATAGATAAATCTCTGGTATCTAATGTGATTTTGTTTTCACAGCACTGAATTGTTTGTCATCATGGGATTCATAGACTATGCTAAGATAAATCAATATTTTTCTTTGCTGATGGATCAATAGGTAGGAAAAAAAAAAAGCAGTTTTAGCATTTGCAGAGAATTTGGAAAACATTTATGGGGAAAACAGAATACCATCCCTGGTAATATTACAAGATGAATACAGGCAGAAAATAAATATAGTTATGTAGTTCTTAAACTCATTGCTAAGCAAGTTGGGACATATAGATGTACAGCAGCTACTATGTGCATTTCTCATCAGCCCTATCATCTTTTTTGCATACTTCACACTGCTCCCCATTCAGTCACCTCAGTACTCCCAGCACCCTTGGCAGGACAGGAGGAAACTCTAGTACTCTACCATGAACCTGAGGTTCCACAGACTATGGTGGGTACATCACCTACTTCATCTCATTGACAGCAGAAGCTTGGGTCATGGCAAGTCCCTCTCCCATAGCCTCCATTCACTGCGTGTCTGAGCTAGAAGTGATGTCTTTCCCTCCTCCTGGTGATTCCATTGTATACTTTCACCATCCTCCCACCTCTGCTGGCCTGAGAAGTGGGAAAATTCAAAATCTTAAATCAGGCAACAGACAAGCATTTAGAGATGGTTGTGTACAATAGCTAGAGCCTCACAGCTGCAAGGGGAACAAACCTCAAGCAAGCAAAACAAGGCTTTTAATGCTAAGCCATGCTATGACTACACTCAGTAGCTCAGGTTTCAAAAACTGTTCCCACAGAACCGTGCACACAAGCACCCATTGCAGGTGTCCCACTGTTTAATGCCTAAAGGAGTGCTCTTGGTATCACCCTAGATAGCCAGCATAGTCACTTTATGCCCAAGCCTGAGGGAGATTTCTGCATTGCCGAGATGCAGTTCCAAAATCATACGTATTGCCTCAGAGGTCACTAATAACAGTTTATACAACATGAGCTCTCAATAAACAGTTTTCAGCGTCATGGACCATCAGATACAAGGGATGGCAAACAATCAGACTAGCTGGGACAGAGTTCATTTACATCTTGCCACTTCTCATCTGTCTTTTCAGAGGCCCATGGTTAATCAAGCCAACACCCCTTCTTTCTGTGTCACAAACAGGAGAAAGTGGGCACTGTACATCCTATCCTCTATTCTCTTGCAAATGGAGTCACAGCAGAATGCAAAAAGTAGTGCACAGAGGCTGAGTGAATTATGCATTTGGCTCCTCTCAAAAGCCATGCAGAAGCTCCAATGCCAGATTTTCTTAAAAGCAAAGCATCCTGTCAGCAAAATGACACTGACTGTCTGTATCGGGGGCAGTGGTCCTTTTTCTCCTTTCAAAAATAGCATCTATTCATCTGTTGTTGAGTTGTTTTTTTTAATTAGAAAAACTGATAAATACAAAACCAATGGATGAAAACATAAAATAACAAAGACACATTTATCTGCTAAAGGGAAGTGGCAAAGAGCAGCTGTCTTTTAATGATCAACAGGCATGTGAAATTAATCCACATCTTCATTACAAGTTTAAACCTACAAAATAAATTAAAACTCAAGTCAGAGCAGGAGGCCAGGTGGGGAAGGAATAAGCAAACCTCAGTCCACCCCCAGCCCAGCCAGTCGGCTCTGCAAAAATAAGTACCTTTGTATGCTGTCATTGCAATTATTCTCTCAGCACCATTTCTGAAGATGAGACAGGGGAACCACTGCCCTGTCCCAAACAACGGGCGCCTTGCACCAACACAGTAAATCAACAGCTCCAATTATTCTTAGGGGCTATGGAGACATGTGGTCTAGCAGTTTAATTTTTAAAATTTCCATGAAATACATGTGTTTAAATATAGCATAGGGAACAATAGGACATTGATCTATTCCTTCCCCCCATGCAAGTCTTTTCCATTGCTGGGATCCAGTCTTCTACTGGCAAGATTCCCAACGAGTCCAGGGAGCCTTGCATGAGGGAACACTGTAGTGTTCATCTCTGATGGATCCTGCATGCCACAAAGATGAGCAAGAGGACAAGGCACTACACAAGGTTCAAAGCAAAGGGCTGCTGCTGAGGTGGAGTGAAAAAAAAACAGTGAGCCCTGTCCCTGCTCCTGGTCCCATCCCACAGACCAAGATCCCCCAGAAATGCTGCAGGGTGGATGGGGTCTCTGGGGCCAGAGCTGCTCCCACACCACATCATCCAGTCCTTCTGCCTCCCTCTGCAACCACTCAGGTGCCCACGATCCTTTCATTTCCCTCTCCACTGACTGAAGGGACATTCACTTCCAGCATCACAAAAATGAATGAGGCCATCTAAACACCATTCAGTCAAGGTTCCCACATGATTATCTACAAGTTACTTGGTTTTCAGACATTGGCAGAAGCAGCTTACTTAAGTTCTAAATCACAGGGTCCACTTGTGAATGAAAGTTAGCTGAGCATTTTAAAGAGCATTGTGTATCTCATTTCAAAAACAGCTGCAGTGGGGAAGGGAATAAGATTAGCTTTATTTACTTTGTGAAACATTCTAAGCATTCACTCACCCAGATGTTTTCATTTTTTTGCAGAAATAGTAGGGTCCCTTTCCCCTGTAAAAAGGTCTTATTAAAATATAGAATGTTCCATGCACAAAGGTCAGTTCTATAGGTCAGTAATTTTAATACTCTTCTTATAAAAACAAACAGTAGAAAACTCCAGAAGGCTTTTTTATTTCTCAAACCGACTCTACTAAAACTTCAAAATTAAGCTCAGGAATTCATTTTTATTTTTATTAAAAAAAAAAAGCATTGAATTTTCTCTTATAGTATGAATGGTATGTGTAACTCCCATTTCACATTTTTTGCACAAGCAGAGTTCAAGGCAGCAGGACAAGTTTGCATATGTAGCCCAAGCAAGAGGCAGCAATTAGCATCACACAGATCACACACCATTCTGTTTATCACAACTTCCCTTGAACTGAAGACTATCCATTCCCTCCCCCCCCCCCCCCCACACCACATTTCACGCCTGATCCC
>VXAB01003170.1:1743-18055 GCA_013399175.1 Odontophorus gujanensis | reverse complement strand
ACCTTTTAGCAGCTGTACTCAACCCCCCCCATCCCACAAAGAAAGAAAGTAATAAAATAATCAAGGCATCTTATGCTCAACACGGTAAAAGCACAGAAGAGCAAACAAGTCAGAAGCTAATCCCTGGTCTGATGGGGTTGCACTCTAAACAGGAGGGAAAATACACACTTGTGCTCCATTTTTACAAAAGGAGAGTTGAAGAACAGAGCGATTAAGAGTGCCTATGGTATGAAGGTAGTTCATAGTTTTGCTTTCTTTCACACTTTGCGTAGCCTGTTTATTTAGAACGCAACTCATCAAAATGGGATTATCTCCTATTTGTGTTTACACACTGCCTAACAGAAAGAAGCCATGAATAACTACACAGAAATTGCTTTTCAGACAGTAATAGCTACAGGTGATTAATAACGATGCAACTCCAAGCACATAGCTGGCAATACTGTTTTCTTTTCTAGGTTACAGAGATTAATACTTAGAGTAGTGATCCAGTGATACAGACATAAACAACCTGCACAGAGAGGGAATAGAAATAGTAAGCCTCTGCTCCCAGGAGCAGTGGGAGGACTGAATTACCCGATGCATCTATTTTTGAGAAGAGAAAGTAATAGTTGAGATGAAATGTCCACCAACTCTCACCTCTAGACTTCTTTGTCAGAGGGAGACTGGAAAATGGGAAGAGGAGGAATGGAAACTCCTATTAATCAGCACAGATCTGCTAAGAAGTAAAGCCAACTGTTGACACCCCCTTCTTACAATGCATACTTAGATTATCACCATCTGGGACTCTAAGTCCCCCATTTTTATTTTTTTTTTTTAAACCAGGATGCTACTGCTTTCTGTATTACCTACACAAAAACACAGGCATTTAGTATCATTTGAGCTGCCCTGATGCTTTGGGAACATTTTATAGAGGGTTGACAGGTATGCCATGAAGGCTGTGGGAGACTCACCTTTCTGGAGCAGCACCTGAAAGTTAGTTCTACCAAATTTAGCTGTCTTGACCCTAAGACATAAACCTGAGTGTTTCATGCCATTTAGGAAACCAAATCTTCCCCAGATGATATCTAGATACCACTACACAGCACACATCAAGAAATGGGGGTCCCAGACAGCAAGTTCACAGAAGAGCAAAGCCACCAGGACAGATTTATTTAAATGAGTATGAAGACATCCACTGCGCTATTATGTAATTGGGCTGAAAAATACTGCAGCATCATTTCTGTCACAGCTCAAATCCCCAGTCTTTCCACACAATGTTTTGAAAGGAGTGACTTCTATACGAACTGAGATTACAAACAAAGAGAATACATATTAAAAAAGCTATTTCTTATTTATGACCAAGAGATAGTTTAGTTCGAAATCAGAACTTTGGGCAGATACTCCACCATGAGCACAGCCCTGAGGAATGCTGAGATCAGCCATCAATAACTCTTTTCACAAGACAAGTTCCCTGAGGGCAGAAGGATAATACCAAGCTGGGTGGTAGTTTTTAAGCAGCTGGACACAAATTGGGACTTGCCGGTTGTTGTTCCCAGGCACTGCATGTCAAATTGGAATAACCTGTTGTGCTCTCCCTTTTTCTTTTCTTTTTTTTTTTTCCATGACTGGCTGCAGAACCCAGAAGAGGCACCTGTTGACTCCTGGATTAGTTTCCCTGTGATGAACAGCTCTTATCAATCATCACCCAAAGAGAGATTTCAAAATAATAGTTCCTTCTCGCTTTCCCCCCCAGACATTCAGCACAACTGGCTAACTTGCAACCTGCTTTTCTGACACCCGAACTCTGCTGAGAAAGTTACTTTGCCAACTGGATTTGGAGGCTTCTTGCTGTTCCCAGTGCACTCTACAAAAGCCATTCCAGGAATCAAGTTCAAGCAGCAGCTCAGAATGAGCATAGCACTTCAGGATACACTGACACTGGAAATGCCCATGGCAAATCCAATCTCCCACAAGCATTAGGCCTGATAATGGGGAGGGGGAGGGAGAGTATCCTGCAATTCCCATCATGAAATACACACACAGCTGTCACTGTTACAATCAACAAGCAAGTCTAATCTGCCTACTTACATAACCTTGAAAAATGTCCCATTCAATCTGATGGTTCAACACAGCCAGGGAACATGAGCACTCACAGCAGCCAGCTCCATAGCAGCCCATAGCTTGTGGCAGAGATGTAGCTGCCCTATGGCAAGGGCTGTGCCCTGACTGGTGTGACAGGGCACAGTATGCCAGCAACTTGTTTCCTCGCCACCACCAGCTTGGTGGTGCCTTTGATTCAGGCCTTTCTGTAGCCAGAGGCTCCCTAAGGGAGATGAAGCTCACAAGACACATCAAACTCCAGTGCCGGTAGCACTAGCTAACTTCACTGCTGTGTGCATGAGGTAACTTGGTCACGATGCTATCAGTTTTATGAACATATCAATAATATAACCACAAAAACATAGTCACCTCTGTTGAGGAGTAAGAAGCAACTTATCACAGGATCATTAAGGTTGGAAAAGACCTTCAAGATCATCTAGCCCTGCCATCCACCTACCACCAATACTACCCACTAAACCACATCCTTAAGTACTACATCTACCTTTTCCTTGAACACCACCAAGAACGGTGACCCCACCACCTCCCTGGGCAGCTTTTCCAGTGCCTGACCACTTTGAGAATAAATTCTTCCTAATATCCAGTTTGCTGCTGTTCAGATGATGTCCTCATAATCCACTGTCAACAGTTTCTTGCTGCTATGTCACATGTTGGAGACAAATGCATTAAGAAATTCTACAAAGCACCACAGTTTTCTACAGCAATTTGGCAGACTTCTCTTAACAGCAGCCTGACAAGCAAGAGAGCTGCTGCAGGGAACAACCATCTTCAGACCTCAAGCCCAAAGTTATGGAGGACACTTTGGCAACAAAGCTTTTGTCTTTGACAACCTCATTATTATTGCACTTCTAGTTGCTGAATGCAAGATGGTGTCGACTGTAAATAGGCTCCATAGGAGGCAAGAGAAATTAGTTCTTGGTATTCTGACTTCAGTAAACAACGGAACTATTGTCAAGAGAGCAAGAAATGGCTGGAAATGTGAAGTAGGCTTAGGCATTTTATCCATCTTGAAGCATAATACAAAACAGAGCTCTGAAAGGTCAGAACTCTCCAGTGAGTGAAACTGCACTGAAATCAGGTACTGAAATCAGGCACAAAAATGTTAAAAATATAATTGCAAGTATACTCTGACAGCAAAATAACCCCAAGAATGTGCAGGCCCCCCCACCCACACACTTATTTATGCATGTTATTTCTTTTAAGCCGAAAAACTCTCCAGTGACAGATTAGGAAGTTCTGCACCATTAAGCAGCTCTAGCTAAATGACAGCAAAATTGCTGTAAGTGGAGCCAACGCAGAGTTCAATAGATACTTTCTCCTGTATCAGTGTAAGCAGCCTTGTCTCATACATCCATGCATCACTGTCCACGCAGATGCACCACTTGCACTGTCTGTAGGGCTGAGCATTGGTCACAAGTCCCTGTAGGCTGTTCCAGTTCCCTTGCTCTGGTTTGGTGGGGATTTTGGTCTTTCCCAGCGACTAGGGAGCACTGAGTCCCCTACACCACACAGCTGTTGCCAAAACAGCATGCGAAACAGTGATATTTTCCAAGCATCTCTTCCAGCAGCTCTTCCTAGAGCGTCCCAGCAATTCCTGAAGTCATTGGAAGAGCCGTGCAGAGGACACGTGGTTACTGAGCAGGGGTCTCCAAAACAGTGGGATCCTGCTCGTCTGACTGCTACTTCACCTCACTGCTATTCCTCCAAAATACAAGCATAGCAACTTATTCCAGTATTATATACTTCAAAAAAGCAGGAGAAGCACTTGGAGAAGCCTAAGCAAAGGAAAAGTTGAGTTCTGCTATGGAACAACCTAGAGGGACAGGAACCTGCTGTCCAGGCAGGGAGCACACGCTGCCTGCCACTGATCAGGAACAAATACATCTGTTATTTCCCAGATGTAACCTATACCTATTTGGCATTAGAGCAAGCTCTGTCATACAAATGTGAGCTCAAGAGATCAAGCTAAATACTCCCTGTTGGTTTAACAAAGGGAATGGCTGTTCTCCTCCTATTTCTTAATCCCTCAAGATCTCATTTGTAAAATATATGCTTTAATAAAAAAATAAAAACAATCAAGGAAAATAAAATATTTTTTGATTCTTGAAAAAATAGTCTCTAGATGTGGCCTGGCATTCAAGTGCAATCGTTCTGGGTGGCCTGCAAAGCACTAAGCCTGATGTGCAGGAGTATTTTAAGAACAAATCAGTGGAGTACTGGAGTGCTAGAAAATATGAATCCACGTTAAAAAAAATTTCACTTTAATCAACCTATACACAGAATGCAAATATTGAAAAAATAAATAATACTTTCCCCCTACCTATTTATTTTAATTTGTCATGCCAAGGTCATAATTCCTTTTTATGTATTTTGAAGATAAATATTAATTTTAATAGATCATCAACATTACAAAGGCTTAGTCCCTGGGACACAAGGTCATTGGGAAGCAAAACATCTACAGCCACTAAACACAGTGGTTAATAGAAACCAAGAACTCAACAAGTCACTTTAGTTTCAGACAATTAAAATGGTTATGCATCCCAAATGTGCAAGAGAGCTTTATCTCCACCGTAAGTCCCAAGAAAATTAGAAGATTTTGACAAAGGTTTTGGAGACATAAAATTAATAAAACTCACGTCCCTGTTCTCACACCACTAACCTATACATTGGATATCAGCTTTGAAAGAGTGCAGATTCCCACCAGAACTGGCATTAGAAATACAGAAGCAGCAAGTTCAAGTATGGGGAATTGTTCTGCCACTCTCACATTAAATTACATCCAGCTCTTTTAAGAAGGGTGCCTGCTTCCAGTGGGCCATGTCTCAGACAGACTGCTTTGTAGCCAAGCACCAAGAAATGCAGGTGCAGCACTGATGCATGGATGCACCACCTCAGTGTTAAGGCACAATTCAGACCTACGAGAGCTCAAAGAGTATGCTAATTGCCACCAGAAGCCATCTAATGTTTCCAGAGATATACAAATACCAGCAGTAAAACAGGATTTTTCTTCAGGTCACTGCAATAAACAACATCCCACAGACCAACACAAATAATGCAGACCAAGTCAAGGCACTGGCACACCAGCTGCAGATGTGCACAACTCAAATGTACCCCAGATGTGCACGAATAAAAAAGTTAGGCTGCCTCTTACAAGTAAGATCCTACAGTTTCCAATAACTGTGAAACCATGGGCATGATGATATTGTCAACTTCCAACCTTTCTAAATCCTGTTGAAGGGACTGCTCTCCCAGCTGAATAACCCCTTAGTAGAGCTGGTACCCATAATAACACACAAGTGCTCAGAGTTTCTCCTCAGACAAGTTAATAATTATTTCTAAACCATGCACCAAACACAACCATCAAGTATTACATATATAAGAGACAATAACTATCCTCAGGTCTCAGGAATTAGTCATTTTAGATGGTGAGAAGGGGAAGGAAAGAGAGGAAACAGCATAATCCCTTCTTAAACTAACCTCATTTCCAGTATAACATCGCAGAATGACAGGGAAATATTGTAATCCTGCCAGCAGATGCAAAATCCATTGCATTCATCTAAGAACTGTCTTATGTCAAGATCACCTCATCTTAATGACAACACAAGAATGATAAAATATTAATCAAGTCAACCACCACTGCTTGTCTACATCCATCAACAGCCAACCTCTCTATTTATTTCATTATCAGACACTGGAAAATAGTGAAATAGCATATGCAGAGTTTAACAGAAAGAAAAAGCCTGTTCTGAAAACTGTCCCAACAGACTGACATATGAAGCAGCCTTCTTTTCAAAGAAGCCTTCACACCGATACAACAGTATTTCCCAGTTTCCTGGGATGGCTGAAGAAAGGAAATCCCAAGCAAAGCCCTGAATGTGCAAACACAAGTCAGAACAGCAATCCCTTGTGGTTGGGCAATGCCAAGCAAAACTCAGGACCCCAGGTCAGTTAATGAGGAGATAAAAAGTTAATTGTTTTGGGGTACAGCACACGTAAGCCAAACTAGCCTAGAAATAAGTTACATCAAGAACTCCAAGTGACACTTGGACAAACAGATATAATGCCACGGAATGGAATCAGATGCCTGCTGATTCCTAAATGATTAATAAATGCTAATACATAAAAACCTAGGAAATACGATGCACATATACACTATTTTTCAGGTGTGGAAGGCTCGCCTTGGAACTGCACAGGTTCTTTCCTCCTCCTGTACATACGATACAAAAGCTCACCTTGAGAAGTACAGTACATCAGCATCTGCTGGAAATTCTGTCAGCAGAACAGAATGCAATGGTCAAGTGCGGAACATCCCTTGCCAGCTGTCAGCAATATACACAGCACAACAAGAGATCATTTCACAGTGCAAATTAAATGCTCTATTTCTACGCATTTTACATAGGATTTGGCAGGAAACAGATGACAGCAGAGGTAAGGAAACAGTCTAACACAAGTCAATGGTTTGTGCAAACATTACCACACAGCATAACAAATGACCAATCAGTCTAACCTGATTTTACCTTTAAAGATACCTTCTATGTCAATGGATCAATCAAGGTATTTCCTCAGATTGAAGCCAAATGGACAGCAGGATTCTTCCAGTGTTATTACTAAGTACGTGTCTATTTATTTAACCTGTACTTAAAACATATATTCTATATTTAATATTTAAACTATAAATATATGGAACACATACGCATGTGTGAATGTATATAGCCACACATACCACACCCCACATGCCCCAGCTCAGCCAAAAGACTCTTTCATTCTACAATCACAAGATCATTAAATGGCTTTGCACAACTTTGAGTACAGCTCACCCAGTAGTGAAATCCAGCATTCCTATGAATAGCACTGAGCTACATGCCTTCTAAAGGGGAATACACAGAAAGACAAAATATAAGATTAATGCTAAGAATACCACACCACAAGTACAGCAAATGGGTGTTGCTGTAGTTATGCATAACTTAGGTCAAATAAAGTAGAAGGAAAAAAAAACAGCAAAACAACCAAGAAGCAACATACTTTCCTTGCCCTTTCAGACATCAGAAGATCATTCATAGCTAAACCAGAACATGCACAACAGAGACACAAGGTGCCTACCTTATAACTATACTACAGCCATCAGCCAACTTACTTGTCAAAGGAATTCTGCTCTAACACAACACATTTAAGATGCACACTGAAGACTACGTATTTGAAACATGACGATCACAGCTCAGTGCATTCAGTGAAGGAATAGAAACAACCAGTGAAATCACTGAACATCCACTCAAAGTTGCAATTAATATATACTTGATGGCTAACCTCATAAGCATTCTGGGGTCAGTTAGCCAGACAACAACATGCTAAAGTCATGCATACTGGCCTCACGTGAACCAAGGAAATCAGCCAGCATGGGGCATCTTTAGGGTGTGGGATCCAAGGATTCCAGCAGGCTCTGCACTTGTTGGAGAAAAACTACAGAGAAGTAGATGTGATGGTGACAGGGCATGAGCGTCAGCAGCTGGAGGCTGTACTACCACTGGGAAACAGACCTTTCATCATATTATTATCCGCTTCCCTGCCAGTCCTTATTGGAAAAAGAAGTGGAATAATAGCATCACCTGTGGTGAAATCCCTATCATGCCTGAAAGAATAGGTTATTTCTTCCCAGGTCTACCAGAATTTACCACAAGCACTAGCAGGGTTCAGGGTGATTTAAAGGAACATAGCATGTTCAATTATAGGTTACTTCCTTTCTGAGTGTGAATGAGAGGAAAAAAAAGTTATCCGAAAAGATCAGAAACAAGAAAAAGATGAGCTCCAACATAGGCAGAGATGGTTAATATTACCCTCTAACGGGGTAATATCTACTGTAATCAATACAAATAGCATCACAACAAATTATGGATAGTACAGAAAGCATCACAGCCCTCAACAGACAAGAAAAGAAAAGCTGTCAAGAATCAGCCTCTCATCTCAGACAAACATCTCAAAGTTCAGCCTTCAGTCAGGCTTCTCTATTTTGTTCAATTTGTTTAATAAACAAAGACAAAACTCAGAACAACAGCAGAAGAAAAAAAAGAAGAAAAAGAAACAAGAAAATGCAGAAGAACACACCAATTACAATACCTCCCACCATCTCAGATGAAGTTTCTTCAGGACTTCCAGAATCTTCTAATTCCAGAAATACCTTCACAGGTCCCTCCAACCCATACACGTGGAAAACTAAAGATCCATTTTGTTTTAGAAAAAGTTAAACACATTTAGAGACAGGAGAAAAGTAGTAAATGAAGAGTGTTGAGTTTCCAGAAACATCGGGTGCCAACTGTCAGGGCTGGGGTCCCTTATGGCCTAGAACTCTAGAGACATGCGGGCAGCACACCTGGGGCCTCAGCACAACACTGAGCTCTGCCCTGAAGAATTCCCTCTTTGAAAATAGTTCTCCCTCATCTCACTGAAGCAGTCATATTTATCAGTTGTCACAATATTTACCAAACAAACTGGCACTTTCTTCACACGTTCCCAGGCCCTCCCCAGGCCCTAACTGTGTAGCTGCCATACTGAACACAGCAGCGCTGTGGAAGGAAGTCTCAAGGCTTAGGAGAACACCTTTTCAGCCCAGGCCTACCATCACACACGGCTTCACTCCCTCTCTCTCACACACCAGAATTCAGACATACATCCAAGACCAGGTGCATTGTTAACACTATGGAATGCTGACAACCAGAAAAGAGCATTTAACCATCACAACCACCAATGTTCCCCCAGCCCCTCTATCCATCTTAATTACTATGAAGCACTGCTCAAAATTCATAATTTCCACTCTCCAGAAAGCATGAAACACTTTAGAAAAGGAACTATTAAGAAGTCACATACTTACGTATGTTGAGGAGAAACCGCTAGTGAGAGTAAATCTGGTATTTCCAACTCAGCACCTCCAAAAAGGCTCTCCACAGGAACAATAGGCACTCACTCTTTGGGGTCAGAAGCCAAAAACAAGGTTTGTATACTTTCCAAACCCACTGGCACAAAGCTGAAAGCTGCAACACAGCACTACCTGAGGCTTACTAGCAATAAACACTGTATTAAGCTAGGATTCACGCAACAAATATAGATTCAAGAAACGGTTGACCATCACTTTACCTACAGCTCACCTATACTTCTCTCTCAGTCTCTCTGCAAACCCTTTTGAAGAGCAAGTGCTTCCACCTGGGCTTGATCAGGCTCAATTAAGCAAGATGGGGATCTGCTGGAACACTTTAGCACCTGGGCATTGTTCAGTTGGTAAAGCAATGGGCTGCTTCCCTAAAAAGCTAACTACATTAAGAGGCTGTGGGATATCAAATGCTGTTGTGACTTATTTCTTTTATGTTGGATGTGGCACAAGGGGAAAGGGAGCTTGCATACAACTGTATTTACAATTTCCTTCTTTCCATGCAGCCAAGGCAACAAGCCTACTTATGTGCTGTGGTTTATATTAACAAGATGCCACCTTTCCCTTACATAACACTGGAACGGTCACAAAATAGTAAGTCTTGTTTTTTAAATGTTTTTGTAATCCTAACTGGCTGATTTTCACCCTACCTCTTCTTCCTTCTCTGCTACCAGTTCTGGAGTTACAGAAAATACACTTTTCTGAGACAGTCAACATTTGCTTTTTCATCTGGATAATGCTATCCACTTGGTGAGCTCCATGAATTCCCCACCACCTGACCCACAGCTCTTTCCAACCAGCTTTTAGTGTTACAAGGTGCCATTTAACAAAAGGCCAAACCAAAAACAAACAAACCCAACAATCCGAGAAAATCTTCCTCTCCTTGTACCTCCTGCATTAGCAGAGCACTAAAAATTTCACTTTTTCAAAATTTTTGCTTGTTTTTTCTACTTTTTCAAAATTTTTGCTTGTTTTTTCTACGTGCCTTGCCCTGCTTTCATACCAAATTCCAGCCTCTGTGTCAGTAACCTGAGAAGAGGGAGCACCTCACCTGAAACCAATGTTCCCTTATTTTAGGGCACTGGGGTAAGCAGAACGATCTGCACCTGGCTTTGTACTCTGACAAAAAAACTCCTCCGAACTCAGGTGAAGCAAATTAGAGGCACAAAAAACCTATCTTGGTGCTTACAGTGCTCCTTTTGTGGAGGCTGTAGTTCTTCTGTGACAGCAAAAGCTTCTCAAGGAGATATGAACACACATCCCAATACTGTTTTTCAAGGTGTAAAACATGTACATAATTCTGTGTTCTGAAATATTTCAATAGCATACTTTTTAAGAAGTAAATCTACAAATCTCACTTAATCTGAACACCTTCACAGTTTTTTATTAGCAGTGAATCATTAAAAAAAAATTACATTTTATTTGCTCCCACAAATGTAGCATCGCCTATTCTATACTAAACCATAAGTGACTGCTACCTGGAGCAGAAGCTTAGTATTGCCTGGTTGTATTTTGGTGTTCCTGTTACCTCTTGGAAAACTGGTAGTTACAAGAGCTTTGAAATGACCCCTAAGTATTTCCTCACAGGTCTTGCAACAGTAGCTTGAACTCAATAGTCAGGTTGCATTTCTGTAATTACTTTAAGAATAAAGGTTGGATCCCACCAAGCCTTACCATCTTCCTGGGTGCAGAACTTCCAGGACCTACTTCCTTCAGTCATACCACTCCCAACCCACATGTGTCCCCCACTGTGTACCCAATATCCACTATTGGATGGGAAAATTTAGAGAAATATTTTAATAAAAAATTATGAAATTTAAAATTTCATAATATAAAATATAATAAAAATATAAAATTTAACGAAATTTTAATGCTGTCATCTTTCTCAGCAGAGGTGGAGATTTCAGGTATATCATCTATTCAGTTTCTTCAGATTTTTCATCTGTGAAAGGTGAAGAGTTGAATTTTTGGAATTGTACACTGGCCCCATGCTTTGCTCACCATCATCAGAATATAGCAGCCAGCAAGGTTGTGACTTGGTGCCTATGTCAACATACCCAGAGCTGCAAATCACTTTCAGGGGAGATGTTTTTTCCATGCTTTCAGGGCGACCCTTCCAGAGCACTGTTTCCACAGTCTTCCAAGCCACACCTCCCCAAACACAAAATAGCTGAACTGAAGCAAAATCTGCAGCTTTAACTCTAGAAAGCTCAACACAGTTTGCTGCTCTACCTGTCTATTGGACATGACTTGGTACATCCTGGAATTTCAGCTGCAAGTGCAGAAAAAAAAACAAACACAACACACCACAGAATATAATTTAGGATGCAGTTTCACAGGCAGTTCAAATCACTATAAAATTGCCTGATGCTGAGAGCAAAGGTTATAGCCTCACATTGCTCACATACTCCTTCCCTCTCTCACGCTTTTCTTCTGAAATCACAAGGCCATGGGATGAGTCCAGATCAGAGCACTAATCTAGCAGTCTTTTTAGAGTTGTCTTTTTAGAGTTGGCGTTCATTTGGATTGGCAAATGGCTGCATTCCTCATCTTATCTGACCTTTTAAAAAGCATTTGCTAACACTGAATTCATCTTCTAAGATTCACAGCGTACTATCCATCCCTATTGCCTCAATAGCAAACACTCCGTCAGACTCTCTCTGTTTATGCTGTTGTGCCACATCTCCAAGTCGCAAGAAGAAACAATCTGCCTTCATGCAGGTACACGAGCCTGATAGGAACACACTGACCTAAGACTCTGCTACCCCAGAAAGAATGTTGTGGCCTTTCCTTTGACGTGCCTCAAGAATGTGCCTTGGGTGTATCTAAAAGGACAGAGAAGCTGCTCGTTTGTAAGTTTTTGTAAGTGAAAGTTGAAGTCAGATTAAAGGTTTCCTTTCTGCCATGAGAAATGGTGGACTGTCAACCATGTGGAAATTACTAGTAGTATCCATACCCTGAGGAAACGGCATAGCACCAGACTGGGACAGCAGAAACCAGCATAGGGGACATGCTCACTTAACTACAAAATCTGTTTTCAGATTCTGCTGATGCAACAGTCTCTCCAAAGCACGTTGGGGCTGTCATTTCACTTTTCTGGTGGTTGAGATGGGACAGGCCGTGCCCTAGAGACATATCCTAGGTGTTTGGCATACTCATATTTCCTTTTCATGGTTTCCATGTACAGCAAAATCTGTTGTTCTGAAAGGTTATCCAAAGGCGGTACTAAGCATTCTGGCAGAAGAAAAGCCTGATAGTAAACGTAGAGTGAAGTAGCCGGTTGAATCCTTTCAGGGACAAAATAATGCATGACTTCGTGCAGGCTCCTTTTCTTATTCCTTCTTTGTGCTCATTTTCCCACCAGAAGAGCAAACCACCCCCCATGGTCATTGAGTGAATTACAGATTTCTAAAACATGGACATCCACTTTCAGGTTTGATGGTATTTAGGACTAAACTCAGAGCTCCATTCGCATCAGCCCAGCCTGCAAGAGCTCTGTGACCACTGCAGGAGCCAGAGACACTTGCCATGCACAGGCCATCAAGGCTGTGACTTTAAAGTAAATAAAATGAAGGTGGAAAAAAGGTCATTAATGGAAGAGTCAGAAGCTTCACATATGTATGTGGATATAAGGAAGTCTCAATAACCACAAAAGCCAGTTGTTAGTGCTTCTCTGCAGTGAGAGAATGGTTCCCATACTGTTCCTTTCAGTTCTTTTCGCATACAGTGTAGTGAATCTTATCCTCGCATTTATGCACAGTTGAAGGCTAATCAAGATCTCATAAGTTACCAGGCCTCTTACTGTTATTGAATTTCCCTCCATTTCTTATCTTGAGTAGCTATTATGATTCCAGGTATTCAAGTGAATGTCACTCAGAAAAGATAAGGTAATAAGCCATTGATACAGGACCCTTGTACTTAGATTTCAGCATACCTAGCTCCCTGTTTATATTATTAACCATGGCAGAAAAAAATGGGGTTTTAAATTACCCAACATTTCCTTCTCAAACAGTATGCGGAGCAGAAATTGCTCAGCAGATGTCATCTAACCTTCTTCATCAACAAAAAAGAGATTTTTGGGAGTAATTCTGCCTGTTTTCCTTAGGAATGCTGATTTTGAGGGAAGGGAGTCACCCCCAAATGCCTCCATTAATGTATATCCATCTCACCTCTTTGATAGGAGAAATTAATTACTTGTGTCTGTTGGACTAAGCTTAGGGGAAAAAATAAAACAACTCTTCTTAGGCAGAAGGTCCTCCAGACCTCAAGGGAGAAATATCATTTCTCCACTCTCTTCTCCAGCTGCCACATCTGCCCCTTCCTGGGCAGCCACTGACCAGCTGCAGTGTCAGCAGAAGGCAATAGGTAACTTCACTGCAGATGCAACAAGGCAGAGAGTCCAGTACCTTTGCCTTAAAGCACTGAGGAACGTGAGCCTAAACTGAACCGTCACAAAGTGAGGTTTCAATTTCCAGAGCTAATGTGCTGCCATGCTCTGTGAGCTCGGCGGGTAAAACCTGCCACATCCCACCTGAGCCATGACAGTGCACCGCCACTCTGTCAAGCCAGGTTCACTCTCAAGGCCAGCAAGAACAGACAGCACAAATGATTAAAAATACATAGTATGAGTCCCTTACCTTTAATCTCCTTTGAAAATGAGACTGCCCAATGCACACAATTTCTTTTTCAAATATAAGCTGCACGCTGCAAAACATGTTGAAAGACCTAATGGGTGGGATACAAGGTGATAAGGGATGGATGGGATAGCAGATGAGGGTAGAAAATGGCAGAGGGAGAACAATTTAGATTTCAAAGTAGTGGAAGAATTGTACCAGACATTTAAATGACGCTCTGGTGAAGGGGCTCTTGCCCCCTTATGTGTTAACCACTGAAGCTCTGGTTTGCAGCATTCTGCATTTGAAATATGCTGAAGAGCTGGCCTCCTACTGACTGCCTCAGTGATGTAGTCTTTTCCATAGGCTACATGGAGCGTGACATGAATCTGAGCTTCTGCACTTGAACTGGGGACCATAAATCACAAAGCAAACTCCACTTAAGCTAGGGCCAAGATGCACCAAGTGAAGAGCAGCATGCCTGTGCTCTGCGGCACACTGCAGGGAACTTTTTCCATGTTGCACAATCCATGCAGATGTGCGCTGAATCAGGTTTAATTGCTCTGCAAACTTCTGTCAGGCAGCAAGATTGAATGCCAAGAGAAAGCAAGGGCACTGGAGCTCCACCACTTGCACTCCATCTGAGGAGGACAAACTGAAAAACCAACCAACCAACCAATCACAGCCAGCAGAAAACAGGTAAACGGAGAGGACTAGGAACACAAAACCAGAACTGCTGAGTCAGCACACTGAAAAACCCCACAGGGATCATGCTGTCTTAAAGCAATTCCCGTTCCAAGATCTATGCCATTACCCACATTTCTGTGAATGTGCCTTTGATGCAGTTTCTCTCAGATTAAAACTCATGCAAGCACACAAGACAGCCCAGCCAACAGGCCTGTAAGTGCCCCAGCTACCGGCGTGCGAGAGCACAGACTTCGAAGTTGCTTCTCAGCACACAGCTTTTATTTTTCTGCAGAGTGTATTGATTTATTAGGACATTATCGGGAAATTTCTGAATGGCCTGGCCAGCTTTACATGCTTTGCTGACTTTCAAAATGAAAGCAACAGAGCTTCTGCTTAAATCAACAGTGTAAGTCACCGGTTTAAAGGTTGCACAAGAAGCACTTATCTTCCCAGTCCAAGGACTCCTGGCTTTCTGGGCAGAGGCACACAGCACTGTAACGGATCGTCTGAAACACACTTTTGCAGAGATATGAACAAAACAAGGTGCAAGAGCGCGGGGCAGAGGGACCCGCTGTCCCACACACAGCCCTGGCTTTAGGGTAGTGGTCACCAGGCTCCCCTACACAACAGGAGCCACGTGTGGCAGCAGCTCAGGGTGCAGCCTGCACCAAGGCCCACGCCATCACACAGAGCCAGGGCCACCAGCAGGCCACAAGGAGATGAGGGCACGGAGCTGGTGGATGCCACTGTCCCACATAGACCATGTGCTGCAGTGTGGGGAGGGCTCGATCTGCTTTGCAGAGCATAAGGCGGTGCTGGGGAAGAGGTGGGCTTGAGCAAAAGCGCAACTTGGGAAAGAAAAAAAACCCACAGCTCAAGGTGTGCACTCCCAGCTAATGCTGTTATAGCTCAACAAGTTGTTTCCAAATCCCAGAAGCAAGTCAGCACACCAGCCCCAGCGAGCTGCAACTGCTGCAGGGCCCTTCCTGCGGGCACCCAGGGCGGGGGGGGGAGCTGAGAGCAGCTCCTCCAGAACTGCCAAGGAAGCAACCCCCAGCAAAACCCACTGGGCCAAGCTCTGAAAAAGGGCCAATCCCAAGCAAAACCCATCGGGCTGACCCCACGAAAAAGGCTGGCTGCTGTGGCGGGGCTGTGTTGTCATACATTGCCTACGTTTGTTTTAATTTTAAACCCGGAGTCAGCCCAAGGTTTGTTACACAAACATATGGCACCCGTATTACATTCTGCCTCATATTTATAGAAAGTACCGCGGCAGTCCAGACAGCGCAGAGATGCCATAACGTTAACAACATTTATTATTAGTATGACAAAAGAACAAAAATAAGCCTGTAGAAACCGAGACTTAAAGTTTAAGGGATCGATTGGAATAAGCAACTAAACTGCAGAGCTATTAGTGAAGAAAATCCCCCCCAGCGTTAGCACATGCAATCCCCAGCTCACCGAGTGTTTTGTTATATAAACACACCCCCAGAAAGGCAATTTCTTTAAAAACTCAAGCCCTGAAAACTGATTAACACATTTAATGCCAGCCCGATTAGCACTGCCGAGCCCTGGCCCAGGGAGCACTGAGGCAGAAGTCCTCTCCCCTCCCTCAATCCCACTGTGGGGCAGTGTGGATTTGGGACAAAAGGTGAATCTTAACAGTGCCTTTTTATTGCCCAAACTGCCACCTCCTCCTCAGCCCAAACAAGCAGGGAAGGGTACCAGCACGTCCCCACCAGCGATAAATGCCATTACTAGATTATTCTATTCCAGCTGCAAAGATACAAGGCAGCAGAGGCCCACTCCTCTACCCTTGACCTAAACAGAAACTAAAAAAAGGGAAGGAGACAGTACCCCAGCAGCCCTCACAGGGCAGAACCTTCTGGAAGCACGTATTAGCTTTGGCTGCTGCCCAGCACAGGCTGCAGGAGCGCGCTGGTTAATCTGTAGCCAGACGGAGGGCAATGGGGAGCAGGACAGGGCTGCCCCGCAGGGA
>VXAB01003169.1:36983-82346 GCA_013399175.1 Odontophorus gujanensis | reverse complement strand
TCCTATTCTACTTTGTCTTATTCTCTTGGTCTTTTACAAATGTGTAGACCAAGATATTTCTACCATCTTCTACTAGTATCCAAGATCACATACTGTATTATGAGTAAATGATTGCACTAGAGGTCAAAATCAAGATCACAGTATGTGACAATACTGAGGCATAGAGGGACAGAATTAGGAATGAAGAATACATGAATTAATACTATTTTAAAATAGTACAGAGAACATCAGTATAACTGCTCATAGCATCTTTTCCTACTGAGATTGTTTTCCAATGAATTAGCTCTTGTTAGTCAGGCTTCATTGAAATCTTCATGGTTAAAAGGAAGCAAAACTTAATGTCTGCCAGTTGTTAAGTCTTTAAGTGCTTTTAAATTCCAATAGCTGTTCATTGAGAAATGTACAGCAAGACACATACTTATTATTTTGTGAAACATCTGTCTGGGGAAAGAGGAGAAGTTTCCTGATCCCCTCCTCACTCTGTAAGGTACTCCATACTCTGAGTATGTGGTCAGTATCTGTGTTTACTCAACCAAAAAAAATAAAAAGTATAAGTAAATAAAAAAGTAATGCACTCTTCCTGATTCCCAGGATTTTTTTTTTTTTTTAATATATATATGAATTTGGATCTACAGCAGTTCTTTCATCATTGTTCCTGTGAGAATTGCTGCAATATGTAACTGGAGCTGCACATCTGTGAGTTAAGCTGTACTCAGTTCTATTATGGGGTTTTGCATTTGAAATGTGGAGAAATCCAAGGCAAGGTTGTAAAGGTACACGGGGAAACACAAAAAACATCTCTCTACATTGGGAAAAAAATTAGAAATTTGGTAGTTTTCTTCTGTGAGATATCTCTTTCCTCAGGGTGAGGAAACCCACTGACAGACCAATAGAAGTTTTGAAGAGCTCACCGAGGTAGTTAGAGAGCTAGAACACATACAAGGAAATGGGATATTCTGGAGCTAAATTTTGTGTGCTTAGAGTTGTGTCTGTAGTCAGTTGTGTCTTCTGGAAGGCACTGGAGGAAGCAGGCATAGGTCAACGTGTGTGGCTCACATGCTGATTGACCATAATAAAGGTTTCCACATGGATCTTGCAATTCTCAACATGTGTAAAATACTCAAATTAAGAATCCTGTTGGATAAAGATGATCTACTTAGGGAAATTTTTGATGAATAACAGCTCAGTTAAAGCAAACTCAGATAGCATTTGTCTTAAGGTGAAAAACAGAAGAATATTTACTCATAATGGTGCAGTAAATTTTATAAGCTCCTGAGTTTTCTGGAAACTGATTCACAGACACAGCACTTGCCAAGACTTCCCTTGGAAATACACTGAGAAATTTTACAAGCCATTGAGAATTATTTCTCTTCTTGAAGACCCCAGATAATAACATCCAAGTGCTAAATTGCACATATATTTATCTGTCTATCTATCTGTCTATCTATGTGCCTAGCTATATATATAGTTTTTTTCTTTCACTTGAAGTAGATTCTGGTTTTCATTGCAAATTTACTTCATTTTTATTTTAGAAGGGTTTCAACAACTAAAGACATAGTTAAAACAGGGTTTCCCTTTGACCACTCATCTTACCATGAGAAGAGAGAAGTATTTTGAGGCTAACCTGTCTGCTTGTTCTATTGAAGAGAATTTTTATGCTTTTTGGTGAAAGGAGATCTGTGGTGGAAGGTGGCATCAGGGTCAAATATACAGAGGGTGTCACTGAAGTACTTCAATGAGAAAAGAGACCTCACATTGTTAAGGGTGTGTTTAGGATCTTTGTATATGGAACATGAGTCCTGAGTCCTGATCTTCACCTCCTTTGTGCTCCAGAGTACCCTAGAGCTCATTGAAGCAAGCAGAGATTTTGTAAAAGCAATAAAAAATAAAAAAAGTGCAGTTTCAAATTATAAAAGGATTAAATATGGTTAAATTTGAAACTGTTCTGCCAAAGTGCAATAGTAAAAGGCTATTAAGTGAGCTGTCCATTTATAGAAAACATAAGATATAAAATTCATTTTTAATGGACTGTTTCCATGGAAATGTTCTTTAGTAGAGACGTTTTATAGTATATTAAGCAGCACAAGGAGGTAAGCTGACTGTAGTGGTGACTGTAATGCAAGGTCTATGATTTGTAAAAAATTGAAACCATTAAAAGGTTTACAGCCAAGAGAGTGAGGAGTATTTCAATGCTATTTATCACTCAGCCAGCAAAATTAAATGCTAAAACTCAGCACACTTACTGAAGTGGAATCTCCCTATTGGCTCATAACCAGAATATCTCAGAAAAAAGAAGATCTGTTCTTTGATTATGGAGGTAATAATAATTATCTATAATTTGTACATCTTCATTCAATTAATTGATGGAATCTTAGAGTATTTTCCAAAAAATAATTAAATAACTCACTCTACACAGTAAAATTTCTCTGCTCGATAAAACCTTGCTTTTATTTTCAACTTGCCTCTTCTTCCATGCCTGTTGAAATTTCAATAACATGCTACTGAGATTGTGGTCTAGGTAGGAGATAACATTGATGAAGGTTCAGAAGGAATATGGCCAATGGCTCAGAGACTTTAACAACCAAATAAGAATGAAAAAGACTAGAAAAAAAAGCAGTCCCAGGAGGGGGAGAAGCTTTGCCTGTTGTTTTGAGACATGGTTCTTCCAGACAAAAAAGATATTGTGGACATTTTTAGATAATAAGTCTGAGAGGATTAGGACAACATAGCTGACCTCTTCCAGTGACTCAAAGAACATCTGTTTCCTGAGGGCTCCAACATCATCGATCACTGATGCAGTGATGTAGATTCTTCTTTTGACATGACTGAGAAGCTCATTCAGTGTTCTCTGTGCAGTATAGGTCTCAGAATCATAGAATTCTAAGGCTGAAAAACACCTATAAGAACATCAAGTCCAACCATCAACTCCTCCCTACCATGCCCACTTAACCATATTCCTCAGCTCCACATTTCTTGAAAATCTCTAGGTGACTCAACCACCTCCGTGGACAGCCTCTTCCAATCGCCACTTTTTCTGGAAGAAAATCTTCCATACATCCATTCTGAATCTCCTCTGTAGCAACAAAATGTCAGTACCTCTTTTCCTAAGATTCAATGGCCTGTCTGCATTTGCAAGATCAGGAGAGTTGTTACTGTTTTAAACTACTCTTACCTAGGCTTCCCTCCCCAGTTCAGCATTCACATGCATTGCCTAGATCTTTACTGCAATGTTAGGTACCTGTGAACTGTTCATAGGTGTGCAGCTTGAGTCATTGAGGATTAGAGGGTGTGATGGGTTGAGAGTTGAACTAGATGATCTTGGTGACCTTTTTCAACCTTAATAATTCTATGTATCCATGAAAGCACCCACTCACTAGGGAGATGTACTCACTCTGTAACAGAGCCATGCTATAAGGAGTTAAGATGGATAAGTGCATGCTTGCAGCCCAAAGAGCCAACTATATCCTGGGTAGCATTAAACAAAGGGTGGCTAGCAGGGAGAGGGAGGTGATTGTCCCCCTCTACTTAGATCTTGTGAGGCCCTATCTGGAGTACTGCATCCAGGCCTGGGGCTGCTAGCACAAGAAAGACACACAGCTCTTGGAACGGGTCCAGAGGAGGGCCACTAAAGTGATCAGAGGGCTGGAGCACCTCTCCTAAGAAGATAGGCTGAGGGAAAGGTTTAGGGAACTTCTCCAGCTTGGAGAAGACTCCAGGCGGAGAGACCTCATAGTGACATTCTAATACTTGAAGGGAACATATAAACAGGAGGGGGAATGACTGTTTACATGGGTGGATAGCGATAGGACAAGGGGAAATGGTTTTAAACTAAGACAGGGGAGATTTAGGTTGGATGTTAGGAGGAATTTGTTCACACAGAAGATGGCGATGCACTGGAACAGGTTGCCTAGAGAGGCTGTGGATGTCCCATCCCTGGAGGCATTCAAGGTAAGGCTGGATGTGGCTCTGGGCAGCCTGATCTAGTGGTTGGCAACTCTGCTCAATGTAGGGAGTTGAAAATAGATGATCTTTGAGGTCCTCTTCAGCCCAGGCCATTCTATGATTTTATGGTGGACAAGAAAGTAAAGTATGTAGAATACAGCATTGTGGATATAGAAATACTTTATCTCCTCTTTGAAATGAAAACAACCGTAAATTCCACTTCCACTTTGGAACAGAAGGCCCAGAGATGAGCAAAAAAAGACTGAAGGTAATGAAATCCACTTAACATTCAACCTGTATACACCTGGATCTCTATCTATAGACATAGGTTAAATAAAGAGTTCTTCATTTGTAAGTTGAACCTGCGGTAAAGACCAGATATGATAGCATTTTTTAAATCTGAAGCATTCTGAAATACTGGCACATCAGGAACATCTCCTTTTATTCAATATGATTGAAGAGTTAAATAAGGATGAGGGCAACCTCAGCTGATGGTTTGTAGCTTGTTTCAACCTTCACGTACATGGGTGAGTACTCCTCCTTCATCTGTGGTTACCAGCTCAGCCCTCTAAGACTGCTGTCCACTGACAGAACAGCAGGAATTTAACCCAGTGTTAAACTGCTATGAGTTTTGCAAACTGATGGTGTGGTTGGAAATCCACCATCAGGCCGAGACAATGCATGTCAATCCAGCACATTTCTGCCTGTGACTTGCTACGTGGGGACCGACTCTAGTGGAATAAGCAGTAACAAATGACCCTGCTCTTCCCTCTAGATAATAATGGAAAGAACTTCATTTGCTGGCCAGCTGGTCCTTGTTAATGAGAGGTCATTACCAAAGACCCAGAGTCATGTCTAGTCAATTCTCTGATTTTTTGTTTTTTCTTTCTCTGGTACTCACAGTAGCAGAATTAAGTTGCTTTAATGTAAAGAGACAGATTACAACTGAGACTACTTATTTCTGTCAGGGAGACCAAATAGCCATGAAGAATCTTCGTCCTATCCTCCCAGAGCTAGACCTCCATGGTCAATCATGCCAGATGCTGGTCTTCTCCCAAAGTCTTTGTCACCCCAAAGTTGAGCCTTCACACTGCTCCACCAGCATTGTAACCATATCCTTAGTAATTTTGGCAACTCTGCTTTCTGTCAGTTCAGCCAATCCACACTGGAAGTAACTTGTCTCAGCTTCTGCTACTTCCGTCATACACCTCCCTGATGTAGAGACCTAAGTCTATATGAGCTAGTAAAAAACTGAAAACAGAACATATCTATTTAGAAACTCTTTCTTGTTTTCCACTTTCTTAAAATGATTATTTTAGCCAGCTCTAGTTCAAAAGACAGTAGTCTAGTCTAGAACAAACACGGTTTTCTTTTGGAGGGCTTTAAATAGGCTTGTTAATCTGTTCAATTTTCCCTTCCATTTAAAAATAGTCAAAAATATAATCAAAGCATCTAGTAGGGTTTATCTATTTATTTATTTTTGTATATACCCAGCAATAAGCCATAAATTTTTTTGTTAATTCTGGATAAAATATTTTAGAGTACAGAAATGCAGTTATTTTTGTGACAATTCACAAGTACGTATGCAAGGTAATCTCTTATACAAGTCATTCTCCTCCAAAAATGAAATCATTCAATTGCTAAAAACTCATAGAATCATCGAGTCACTTGAGTTGGAAAGGACCTTTAAAGACCATCTAGTCTGTGAAATGAACAGGAATATCTACAGATAGAACTTTCTCTCCTGGAAACTATGCTAAGGCTTGTGGAAGAGAGGGAGGTGGTATGGGACAACCAGCATGGTTTCACCAAGGGCAAGTCTTGCCTTACCAACATAGTGGCTTTCTGTGGTGGACTGTGTCAGTGGACAAGGGAAGAGCCACTGATGTCATCTATTTAGACTTCTAGACAGACACATTAGATACAGTCCCCCACAACATCCTTCTCTCCAAATTTGAAAGATATGGATTTGCTGAGTGGTCTGTTTGATGGATGAAATCATATAGCCAGTGGGTTGAAAAAGTACCAAAAATAAGTACAACTGTACTCACTTTAAGTGGAAGCCTCTTTACAGAACATGATGAAGAAAGGGTCCAAGGTGGAATGAGATAAGCTAAAACCTTTATTCTATATGTTCTTCACGTGCAGTGCTAGAGTATCTATACTTTATGGTCAAAGTATCAACACTGTGCCAACAAATAGCACATCATATGGAAGAGCTGAGATCTTCAGGTTGACTGGGCCAATTCTGACCCTGATTTATGTATGGAGTTTCAAATGGAATTTAGCTGGTAAGAGAAGTTCAGTGTGCTCAGTCTCTGACTTTAAAAGAGCTCCAGAGCTCTGATTGGGATATTATCTGACCTTAAGCATCTGCATACCAGTGTGAGGACAGGAAGGATTGGTCTGAAGATTTGATTAGCAGTGTCAGTGTCCACTTGTGTATTCATGAGGCAGACAGATTTCAGATATCTCTCTACCAAGTGTGCTTGATGTGACCAGGATTCCTGGGATGCTGGCACATGACAATAACACCTGATCATGGCTGTTCCTCAGACACAGCTCTTTGCAATCTTTCTAACATGTAGGGCAACTCTGCCACCCGTCCTACCCTGTCTATCCCTTCTGAAAAGGCTGTAGTCCTCCATCAGGGTATTCCAATCACGGGATTCATCCCACCGTGTTTCCGTGATAGCAATTAGGTCATACTTTCCCAACTGTGCCACAGATTCTAGCTCCTCTTGTTTATTTCCCATGCTGCACGCATTGATATAGAGGCACTTTACCTTGTTGCCTTCTCAGAGGAGCCCTCCCTAGTACCTCCAGGACATATCTGGGGTTTTCTCTTTCTGCTTCCCAAGGTGACAGCACTCCCATGCGCTTCTCTGTCACTTAGTACAACCCTTCCCTCATCATACCTAGTTTAAAGCCCTGCTAACCAGCCCAACCAGCTTGTCCCCAAGATTATTTGTGGCCCTTCCAGTCAGTCAACTCCCATCTTCTATCAACCTTTCTCAAGGCTGTGTCCCAAGCGATAATACCCAAAGCCCTGAGTGCAACACCATTCACAGAGCCATTCATTCAGTGTGTCCACCTTCCTCCTTCTGTGCGGATCCCATTCACCAACTGAGAGGACAGTGGAGAACACAACTTGTGCTCCCAATCCTTTCAGAAGTCTTCCCAGAGCCCTAAAGTCCCTTTTGAGCACCCGAAAACTTCTTTTGCTTACGCCTTCATTTCCAGTGTGGAAAACTAGTAATGGATAATAATCAGAGGGCTTAACCAGGTGAGTGATGTTCCTAGTAACATCTCTCACTCGGGCATCAGGCAGGCAACACACCTCCCTGTGGGACAGAACTGAGCAGCATATCGGGCCCTTGGTTCCCCTCAGAAGGGAGTCCCCTATGCCAACAGCCCTTCTTTTTTTCCTGACTGACACTGTTGCAAAACAGGGAGTGGACTGAGTAGTGTTGGGCAACCTCTCTTGCAAGGATGAACTTTCACCGACATCAACATCCCCCAGTTCATCCAGCTCCAGTGCCTCAAACCTGTTATGTAAGGGCACCTAATCATAGGTTTATAGAATCGTGGGATATACCAAGTTGGAAGGGACCTGTAAGAATCATCGAGTCAACCATGCAGTTACATCAGAACTTCACTGCTCACCTCAAAGTAAGAGGTGAGATAGCATTTCAAACAAGTTAAGATAATGCAAGAACATGATACCTCAGCTTCGTTCCTGGGAAACTTTATTTAATTTCTTCAGTAGGGATACGTTGAAAAAGAATCACAAATCAAAATATCAGAAAGGGAAGAAAACAACTTCAGAAAACCTATTTCTCATTGGAGAACCAGGTATTGGGGAAAAAAAAAAAAAAGCTAAAGCCTGTGAATCAAAATGAGTCAAAGAACTGGAGGACACAAAAAGTATTTCCTCTTAGTGGAGACATGAATACCTTGGGAATCAGAGAAAAACACAGGGATCCATTGGGACCACCTGTGAAAGCATTGTTGTCACTGTGTAATTGCTCAAACAAAAGCAGAAGTTTTTGCTGTCTTGTATAGCCTGCATTTCTTTTTTCTCATATAACAGAAATGAATGCAAACCCCTCGAAACCAAGCAAAAAATAAAACAATTGCAACAAAATACTCCTAGCTAATGAAAATTGCCAGCTCAACCTACTGCTGGCCATGGGTCCCCAAAGGAAGACTGAATGAACTCATGTAGTGCAAAGCTAAAGCTGTTCAAGTTGAGGAAATTGTATTTTTCCATAAAAATACATTCTTACATAAGCAAGAAGACCCAAGGAAAGGTGGTTATGATGCAGATATCACCATATATCCCAGCTTTTTCCTTAGTCTGTGGATCTCTTCCAGCAAAAGGTTGGCTGTGGCAATCCAGCATGGAAAGGGTGACTCTGAATCATTGCTTTCCTTCCCTTGGGCTATAAAAGTTATATCTGTGAGCACTTAACACCCTGTAAATCTTTACCTGCAGCTAGAAAAACTCCAGGCTTAAAACTTTCCCTACTAATTTAGCTAAAGATTGCAGTGCCCAAGATGTGAAAACGCCTCAGGGTTTGCCAAGCCATTTGGCAGGATCTGCTGTCCCCTCCTTTAGCTCAAGTGCAGCCTTTTTATTAATAGAGCTTGTAACATATTCCTTTATTTTATGGCTGCACAAATATTCCTACACGCTCAACTATCAAAAAGAATAAAAACCCTGAAAAGCTTGGGCATATGTAGGTGGCTTGAAACCTCACTCTGTGAGAGATGATATAGCCTTGACAAATAGCACGATAGCAAAGATATTAAGCAAACTTCTCTCCTTGGGATACTTATACACTTAATGAGGCTTTTCAGCTCCGTTTCCCCTTTTCATCTCTGCTGTCCCACTAATGGCCCTACTTCTCCTGGTAGCTGCTCCTCACGTGCTACCCATTAAGTAGAGATTAAGAGGATGATGAATGGCAGCCTGGCTCCCTGAAAGCTCAGCTGACATTCAGATGTATGGTATTCCAACTCATTAGGAGCAAGACTGGTTTCAGTGATAATAAACACTGCAGCAAAGTGCTTAGCAAGGGGCCTGTTCAACTCCCTACCCTGTTCTTCTGTCAGGGCTGCAAATATCTCTTCAAGACAGGGACATTGTACACTGAAGTCTTGCAGTGTAACATTTTAAGTTTAAAGGAAAAAAAAAAAGTAAAGATTGTCTAAATCTATATACTTTGATGGGCATGAGCTGTATAAAAATATTAGCCATAAGAGAGACTGTGGGGGAAAATGCAATGCACTGTTTAATGCGCATGTGAGTATTGAACCAGGGAAATCAGGACTGAGGTTTGGAAACCCTCATGTGAAATGGAGCATTCCTTTTGAGCAACAGACTTTATCTCATGATGTCTCCAGCATTTCCATCACAGCTGGACTCCTTCTTCCTTTGGTTTCCTTATTCTCACCTTAATCCCTGTGAAGCTAACTTAATCAGCTAGAATCTGAAGTGAAAATGTCCAAATTGCCCCGTATATTTGCATGCAAAGGTAATCANAAAAATACATTCTTACATAAGCAAGAAGACCCAAGGAAAGGTGGTTATGATGCAGATATCACCATATATCCCAGCTTTTTCCTTAGTCTGTGGATCTCTTCCAGCAAAAGGTTGGCTGTGGCAATCCAGCATGGAAAGGGTGACTCTGAATCATTGCTTTCCTTCCCTTGGGCTATAAAAGTTATATCTGTGAGCACTTAACACCCTGTAAATCTTTACCTGCAGCTAGAAAAACTCCAGGCTTAAAACTTTCCCTACTAATTTAGCTAAAGATTGCAGTGCCCAAGATGTGAAAACGCCTCAGGGTTTGCCAAGCCATTTGGCAGGATCTGCTGTCCCCTCCTTTAGCTCAAGTGCAGCCTTTTTATTAATAGAGCTTGTAACATATTCCTTTATTTTATGGCTGCACAAATATTCCTACACGCTCAACTATCAAAAAGAATAAAAACCCTGAAAAGCTTGGGCATATGTAGGTGGCTTGAAACCTCACTCTGTGAGAGATGATATAGCCTTGACAAATAGCACGATAGCAAAGATATTAAGCAAACTTCTCTCCTTGGGATACTTATACACTTAATGAGGCTTTTCAGCTCCGTTTCCCCTTTTCATCTCTGCTGTCCCACTAATGGCCCTACTTCTCCTGGTAGCTGCTCCTCACGTGCTACCCATTAAGTAGAGATTAAGAGGATGATGAATGGCAGCCTGGCTCCCTGAAAGCTCAGCTGACATTCAGATGTATGGTATTCCAACTCATTAGGAGCAAGACTGGTTTCAGTGATAATAAACACTGCAGCAAAGTGCTTAGCAAGGGGCCTGTTCAACTCCCTACCCTGTTCTTCTGTCAGGGCTGCAAATATCTCTTCAAGACAGGGACATTGTACACTGAAGTCTTGCAGTGTAACATTTTAAGTTTAAAGGAAAAAAAAAAGTAAAGATTGTCTAAATCTATATACTTTGATGGGCATGAGCTGTATAAAAATATTAGCCATAAGAGAGACTGTGGGGGAAAATGCAATGCACTGTTTAATGCGCATGTGAGTATTGAACCAGGGAAATCAGGACTGAGGTTTGGAAACCCTCATGTGAAATGGAGCATTCCTTTTGAGCAACAGACTTTATCTCATGATGTCTCCAGCATTTCCATCACAGCTGGACTCCTTCTTCCTTTGGTTTCCTTATTCTCACCTTAATCCCTGTGAAGCTAACTTAATCAGCTAGAATCTGAAGTGAAAATGTCCAAATTGCCCCGTATATTTGCATGCAAAGGTAATCATCTGAAGCCCAGCTATAAAAACAATATTTACTCCCTCCAAGCCTCAGTGTCTCTTCCACTTGCTCAGTTTCTTGGCCTGATCCTCCACTGCATTCATTAACTGAAGCACTGCAACATAAGCCATGTAAAGGGTCCATTAAAGTGGTGTTTGAGGTTAAAAGACCCGTCACATGATCATCACTTTGAATCATGCTAGGAACTGTAAAACTTTTAACATCCCCTTAAGTCCATCTTGGAATATAGTGGGGATGTGATCACTCACTAAAAATACCTGAAGTCATACTTTTAATGAGAGATATGTCCATAAAATCATCCAATCATAGAATCATTAAGGTTGGAAAACACCACTAAGATCAGCATGTCCAACCTCCAACCCATCCTGTCATGTCCACTAAACAGTGCCACATCTATCCTTTCCTTGAGTACATATATTCACACTTACATGCAACTTTGGTTATGAGAAGTTTTAACTATTCAAAATGGATGTGCTAATTCCATGGTGGTGTAAGCTGCTGTGTTTTAACTGTAGTTTGGTTTGAAAATGCAGATTTCAAAAGGAAGTCGTGATATGAAGTTTGACTTCGTTGAAAATATCAGATCAGGTAAGCTTTGCTGGTGTGTTTATATGAGGATCTCCTTCCTAACATGTTTCAAATTATCTTTTAAGATCCAACATAACGGAATCGTGTAAGTAAGGAAATAAGCACATGTTGGGTGTTATATGGAAGTTTTGTTGTCCTTAGCTGCACAACAACAATGGTAAGATATATAATAAAACAGTATGAAAGGAAGAAGATTATGGTTTCTAGTAGAACAGGAGTAATTCTCATCTGGGATAATGGAATTTCTGAACTGCCAGTGATCTGTAGTTTAATTCCTATTTGAACCTGTGTTCAGAATGGGTGTGAATTAAAATGATTATGGTAAGTGATGCTTTTAGGGGAGATTTAGACTGGATATAAGTAAAAAAGTACAAAGGCTTTTTCAATAAGGAACAAGTAGTCCAGAGAGGTGGTGGATGCCCTATCCCTTGAGATATTCAAGGGCAGGCTGGACTGGGCTCTGAGCAACCTGATCTAGCTGCAGGTGTCCCTGTTCATTGCAGGGGATTTGGACCAGATTACCTTTGATGGTCCCTTCCAACTCAAAAGTTTCTATAACTTTATGAATCATTCTATGCTCTGATACATGATCCTACCTTTCCTTATTCAAAACCCCAGGATGGACTCTCAACTTAGTGATATAGTGGGAGAACATTTTTTTGTTCATCCAAAGATTCGCTTGGATTTTCTGTCTTCTGTCTTGGGAAAAAGTAAATGCATAAAGAAGGTGAGCACTCCACATAAAACTATTCTATTTACCCAGGTTTCCCCTCAACAGTATTGTCAAACTTCAGCAGGCAGAGCAGGGAGCAGACATGTTACTTTCCTAGACTACTGTTTCTTCTACCTATGTCTAGTGATGGAACTGAATGTCTCTGTCCAGACAACAGTCCCACCAACTCAGTAGGGCTGCACAAGGAAAACCATTTAAACCATTTGCTGCTGTAAGAACCAGTGTCTGTAATTCACAAAGGCTCAGTTCGTTTTCCTGTGGCTGAGGAATAAAACTGGAAAAGTGGAAGGGAATGCAACACTAATTAACCTTGCCTGTGATGGAGAATTACTGCAATTATTTCACAACACGACTCTGAAGAGTGCAACACTCCTTTATACATAACATGTCACCATTATTGTGAACTGTGCTAGCCCTGGCATTGTGTGAGATTATTCCTGTATGTGCTGCATGTAATGTGCTGAGAGGGAAAACAAGCCAGTTACATGGAGAGGGCACAGAGCTTTGCAGAAGGGTTAGCAGAATACAAATTGTCTCTACAAACTGCATTTATTTTTAGCCAGGAGCTCCAAAGAGTGGCTACAAGCCATCCTCCAGGGAAGGTTCAGGCAGGAAAAAAGCAACAAGCTGTTACATTCACCCTCTGGCAAAAGTTGAGAAGTTGATCAATGGAAAGTAGCTTCCATTGGAGACTGGGGACTTGCTCCAGTCCAAAGGTTGCACTCATTTTTTTTTTCCTTCTTTTCTGCTATCAAAACACTCCAGAGGGCAAATGGCAGTCAAGAACTCCTTGATTTTATGTATGCAGAAAAAGGTGTTTCTCCAGCAACGTCTTTCTCTGATTTATTATTGCAAAGGAAAAATGTCTTAATAACCTTGGGATATTATTTCATGCCAAATGACTCAAAAGGGAAGGAGCTTTTCCAACTCAAAGAACCAAGTCTGTATGTTTGCTCAAACCAAAGACACCACCAGAAAGAAACTAAAGGATTTTGAATTGGAAATATAAAGCTTGTTTAAATGGTTTGATCTGCTCTATATTCAGGGACAGTTGCACATACAACCTCCCTTCTTTTTGATTTGAAACTCTCAATTTTTTAAAGGATTAAATCACAGGACAAAGTTATTATACTCACCCATTTGCTGAACATCATCTAGGCTTTAGCAACTGTCCACTCATTCATCCTCAGCCTACAGTATGACTCCATTTATGCCCTAAAATAGCATGTGTTCCCCATGTGAATCCATGCTAGTTTGGCAATATATCTAAGTCCATGAATGATTCCATTAAGAAATAATAAATAGTAGCCTGAGTTTTCTGAATCCATGTAGATGTGTTTAGTGATTTTATTTTTCCTACTTGCCTCTCTTTTATTTTACTGTATCAAAGTTTTGAATACCCTTTCACTTACTCTAATCTGAGATGAAGATGAAACATAAAATTTGCTAGAAGCCAGCTGTTGTTTTCATTGCTGGACTTACACACAACCTAAAAGTCTTAGAAAATATGCAATTAAACAGGTACCTTGATGCTAGAATAATCACCCTGCTGCTTCTGAATAGAAGACTGTTTAATGAGATAACACTGCATCCAGGTCTGGGGGCCCCAGCACTAGAAGGATGTGAAGCTGTTGAAGGGCTATGAAGATGATCAGAGGGATGGAGGACCTCTCCTGTGAAGAAAGGTTGAAGGAACTGGGATTATTCATCTGGGAGAAGACTCTGGAGGGACTTCATTGCATTCTTCCAGTACTGGCAGGGAACTTACAAGCAGGAAGAGATCCAACTTTTCACATGGTCTGAGAATGATAGGATAAGGGGGGATTGCTTTAATACTCAGAGGAAGATGAGGTGCTGGTACAATTAACTCAGAGAAGTTGTGGATACACCATCCCTGGAGGCATTGAGGACATGTTTGATGGGGTCCTGGGCAGCCTGAACTGGTGGCCCTGAGCCTGGCAGGGGTTTGGAACTAAGTGGTCTGTAAGTTCCCTTCCAACTTGAGCCATTCTATGATTCTATTATACTTAAAATCTCTCACTGTCTCTCTCTCTATATTTTATCTATCCTATAATTTGCCAAGAGTACTGCTCATTCTCCACATTGTATGTTGGAAGGACCTATTATAACTTTGCGTTCTCACTTAGAATCTAATCCATTAGTCATTTGAGGGATTAAATAGCAAGCACAAAGGCCTAATGCAGAGGAATGGATCTTTGTAAGATTGAGATGAAATTGGTGTGGTCTTTTCAAATTCAAGGTGTTGTGTGCCCTGTGGTATATGGCACAGGGGAGAAGTCAATGTACACTGCTGTGGCTGGGAGTACTATCAGCAAAATGTGGCAACTCAAGAATATTCTGAGTATGGGTTAAGGCCATTTTAAAAGCAATTCAAAAGGAGAGGAATCATTTTTTATCATTTTTTGTTTTCCTTTTCATGTGTATTTTTCAATAACATTAGAGTTACTGAGCCAATAAGCTAATCCAACTTCTTGAAGACATTTAAGGTCAGGCTGGGCAGGGCTCTGATCTAGCTGTAGATGTCCCTGTTCATTGCAGGGGAGTCGGATTAGACAAATTTTAGGGGTTCCTTCCAACTCAAATGATTCCATGATTCTGTGAACTTTTTTCTCCCTCAAGTGTAGATGACAAATATGGTTGCATCATAGTCATGACCCAGAGGACATTTTAAAGTGATCCACTCTGCTGTTGTGTTTAATGTTTCCCAAAGGCCAGCAGAAGAAAAGGAACAACATGAGGTTCATGGTTGGTAGTATGAGAAGACACCATTTATTGAAGGAGAGGAAATGAGGTAGCCTTAATTTCAAAGTGATGGGCAACTAAAGAACATGGAAGTGAAGATCTACAAAAAACACTGTTGTGTACAGTGTCTGTGTAACTGCTTCATTTTTGTATTCCTTGGAGAGCTTGAATTTCACAAAGGAGAAGAAAGAATGCCAGTAGAGGCATTTCAGGGCAGAAACAACGTGCACAGGGAGTGAGAAGCTGAGGAATATATAGAGAAGCTCAACAACAAAAAGCATTTTTCATAGCTTCAAAACAAAGCTGCTTATAAAAGCAGCTGCTCGAGATTACACAAAAGCTAACCTCTATCCTATTACTGAACCTGTACGTGACCTCATTCATCTGTGTAACATCCACACACAGAACTATCAGGAGCTGAAGTATCAGCTGAACAATAGGCTTCAGCTTCATACGCTGTGTTTTTCTGACAGAGAGAATTTCAAAAGGAGGATGATACTGTTCTGTTTGTACCATATTACGGAGCACTGCAGAGAAATGAAAAGACAGAGGTGGAAGCGGATCAAGTAGTAGCTGGAAAAGATATAGGATTGTGAGTAGAGCATGGTAGAAGATGGACCATGATATATGGGAAAGTAGTAGAAAGGAATGCAGATTCTTCCAGGGCAATTTGAAGTTTCAGAAGGGGGGAGGAATTTCCCTGTCACTGGAGATATTCAGGGTCAGGCTGGACCAGGCCCTGAGCAACTTGACTAAACTATAGATGTCCCTGTTCATTGTAGGGGAATTGGACTAGATGACCTTTAAAGGTCCCTTCCAATTCAAACAACTCCATGGTTCTCTATGATTCTGTGATTTTGTGATTCTATGTTCAAAGACACAAGTAATGTATTAACATCTGATTGTTTATTTTCCTTTCTAAAATCACAGGTCATGATCTCTTCAGATGCAAAAGGAATTTATTTTTGAGTTCTACTATCTATCAGTGGGTGAATATATGTGGGACAGTGGTGGACAAGACAAAAAAAAAAAAAAAGAGGAAATGTTCAGATAGGCAAAGTAGTGGGGAGAAAGGGATACATCAGACTAGGATAGTTACCTTTCTTATCAATTACTGATAGCCAGAGCAAATTCAGCATGCAGTGTGTGTGTGTATGGATACAGAGGGAACTGAAAATCCTGCTTGAGTATCCCTCGTACAGAATTGCACATCAGTGAAGGTTAACATCCTGTCAGAAGCCCAAAAGTCTGGCCAAAGTTAATCAGGTCTCTGTTGGTTGTATAGCCTCCAGGTTGCATTACATGATGGAGAAAAACAACGTTTCACTTATGTCTGTATGAAACATGGAACATTCTAAGTCATTCTAAGCTCAATGTCTGAATTAGGTCAGAAGGTTTTCAGGGAAATGATAAAAATGTGTGGTCTCCTCTGGTGGTGCACACGACCTATCAAATAAATTTCCTTCTTTCTAAAATCTTCACGTCCTTTCTTTCCAGAGAGGATTCTAAGATGTAAAGGGAATTTATAAATAGATTTCATTGCCCAGCCGTGGAGCCATAATGCTGAAAGAAACATTCCTATTCTGTCCTGTGTGGCCTGCTTTGTAGAAAAGAGAAGCATGCTCTACTCTATAAGCTCTTTAGCTTATCTCACCTTGTAGTGGAAATTCTAACTGTGCTCATAATAGCAACTGCTGACAGCAAATTACTTTGAAGGGAAGAAAAAAACAGGAAAGGAAAGATCCTCACAATCCTATCACTTACAAAGCCAAGCAGATTTGGTGTGAGGACATCTGCTATGAAGAATACGAGATAAAGTCAGTGCTGTGATTAGTGCTGAATTTTGGGATGGTTTTCCACTGACCTGAGTAGTGTTTAGCATTCTGTTTAAATATGACATATAAAATCCAATATTGCTATAACATATTAATTAATGATTTTGTTTCTATTTGTTTTCAACAAGAGAGGAGATGAATACTTCTGCATGTACATGTTGATGACCAAATACCTCTACACCTCCATGCAGGGAAATGTATGTATGAATTTAAGTGCTTTCCCTCTGTGGGGCTCTAGTTCCTCAAAATACTAGCCAGGATGCTGTGGTCAGTGTAACATAATTCATAATGGGATTACTGTACAGATTTAAATACCTAGATGCTGCCTAATCCTGCTCAGATCTTGAATTATTCTGGAATCATAAAATCATTAAGGTTCAAAAAGATCACAAAGATCATCTAGTTCAACTGTCAACCCATTACAATCACACCCATTAACCATGTCCCTCAGTACTACACCTAACCTTTTCTTAAACTCCTCCAGGGTTGGTGAGTCTACCACCTCCCTGGGCAGCTTGTTACAATGCATTACCACTCTTCCTGAGAAGAAGATTTTCCTCATATTCAACTTAAATCTGAGAATTTGCAATCTTGCTGACACTCACTGTGGGAGGTTTTTTAGTGACCACACTCACTTTGGTCCAAAATTATTTTCTTTTGATTCCCAGAGGAAAGTTATATAATAAGTTATATAATAAAGTTGGTATTTAACATGAGATATTTGACTGACTTTCCACATTTTGGAATAAAAATGCCACCACATCCATGATCATGATGCAATGGAAAAAAGATGAAAAAAAAAGGAATAAAATAAAGAAAAAGGAGGGTTGAGTCTCTGAAAAATCCCCTCAAATTGCAGCTGTTAAATACAGGGACATGGTTTAACAAGCATGGTGGTGATGTGTTGTCAGTTGGACTTGACGATCTTAGAAGTCTTTTCCAACCTTAATGATTCTCTGATTCTATGAGCTGTGCCTACTGCAGAATCATAGTTTCAGACAGAACATCAACATGTGAGTGTTTTGCAGACCTACTAATGTGGGAGCAAGAACTGGAGGAATAATCCTTTGATTTATGGTGAATTCTCTGAAATATTTGTCACTCTGCTTCCCCTTTCTCTATGCTTCTTAGATCAGACCAACCCTTTCCGTGTTAACATTGGGAACAGCGTGCATACACTTTATATTTGCTACCATTCAAGTAATTGTTCTGCCATTGAAACTTGCAAACGAATCAGGAAAGAGCATGGAGGACAGATCTCTGGAAAATAATCTTGCACCGGAGTCTGAGCAGCAAGAAAAGTTGCCTTGGAGGTGCTCATTAACAAAGTTGATGGCAAAGCAAAAATAAAAAGGAGGTAAGTTTTAAAGGCAGCTTTCTAACCAAGGTATTCAAACATCCATTTCCATCTGCCCGGGATGAACAACTTTGCATGAATTAGGCTCATGTGCACCATATGTCTATTTATTTCCATCTTTATCCTCTTTGCAAAGCTGTTTGAAGACAGCATGCCAAGTTACTGTTTTATAAGTTCAGTGAGATCAGTGCCTGGAACAAAAAATACAACAAAACAAAAAACAGCCCCAACAATACTCCTAAAATAGAAATAAAACAAAATCTCTGCTTAAGCACAAATACAATAGCTGAAGTGAGGCAAGAGGTAATTAACAGTTAATATAACTTTAACTGAGCTTAAATGACAATTAGAAAAGCACCAATTATCACCCAGACACAGAGATATAAATCAGAGAAAAAATGGCTGGGTAAACCATGTCACTCAGTTCTAACTGTCCAGGCCTGAAGGCAAGAGCAGCTGTTCCTAAGTTATTCCCAACAGTGTTTGTCTGCTCTGTTGTTCAGGATTTCTGTCATTGGATTGAGTTGGACATAGGAACTACAGACTAGGAGGAAACTTTCAGACATCTAATTAAAAGATAAAGAGAGTAAAACCAAGTACCTCTGTGATTTATTTATGCACACTCAAATCTAGAAGATATGTCACACCTGGACCTTTTATGAAGTAACAACTTCTGTTATCAATGTAATTGAAGAATATGCACTGGAAATCCTTCTGAATATTGGCCTTTTGGAGCTAGTGGATAAAAGAGAGAAAAGAGGTGTTGGCAATGATCTGAAAGTGAAGCGTCGTCAAGGAGATCACTCACCAGATTAAAATATGAGTTTTATGCCATATGACGAAAGAAGCTATGTATCTACTGAAGTAAAGGTCTCCTAGATACTTAGAAAGGAAGTATCCATAGTTAATATCCATTTTATTCCCTTATCTTCAGGAAAACTTATCTTTGATTTTGATTGAATTTTTTCAGTTTGTATTTTTGAGGTAAGCTGCATGGAGCTAGAGAATATCTCCATATATCTAAACACTGCTTCCCTCTGATTTTAAAGGCCATGGAAACATCTCGAAGTGCAAGGAGAGAAATGCTACCAGAAGTATTGAGACAGTCTCCCCATTATCAAGAGAAGAAGGTTGTCTCTGTGTTTATCCTGGATGATTGATTCTAAAACAATGAGAACATCTCACTCACTTTGCAGAAGGTGGCTTGTCTTCTCTTGGGTTATGCCTAACCTGATAAATCACAAATAACCAGGGTCTGTTCTTTCTTTGGCTCTGATGCAAACTGGCACATTTGTGTGGCTACACTCCCCTATTCTGTCTGCAAAACTGGCCTTCATTCACATACCATTTGGGAGCAGCCACTGCCCTTTGACACCCTCCAAAACATGTCCTGACTTTTCCTAGAAAACTACCATTTGGTGTAGACTAAAATCATGCCAGAATGTGCTAACCATTAGGTAGTGTGGACTACCCACAAGCAGTGGCTATTTGCTTTATCAGGAAAAAGTTAATATCTAAATCTACAGTTTTATATACCAGGGACTGTTCACTCCTGCTGCTGAGCTCTGAGTTTACTGGATGAATGCAGCTCTCTGGAGGAGAGTGCACCAAATGAGAAACACAGTACAAATATTCAGAACAGAAAGATGCATAACCAGCTCATTTATCAGCCCTAACCTGTTTCACATGTGCTGATGCACAAAATACAGTATCTCCTGAGTTTGTGTTCTTTTACATAATGTCTTCTCTGGCTGAGTGATCATTCTGCAAAGGAAAACAAATAAATCAAACCCTCATTTTAGATATATATTTGACTGGCCTTACCTGACACTGATTTTCTTCCAGTATTTGCCACATCTTGCTTTTCTTAAATAACTCATAGCAACTTCTTTTTGCTAAGTAACGAATCAAATTACCTCTTAATCTTGCATTCACTAAGCAAAGAGATTCTAAAAATGTTTTTCTAGTATTCCTTCTCTTCTCTTTCCTTCTCTCACCTCTCCTCACCTCTCCCTGTCTTTTCCCCATCTGTCCGCTTATTTTTTACCTCTTGTCTTTGTATTTCTTTTAAAATAAAATTTTGCAGTATTAATCTCACCCATAACCCGTGAATAAGCCAAAATAATTATATTTATCCATAAATAATGTCAGACAATTTTTGTTGTACTCTTACTCTGGGAAAGTAGAGTTGAATTTTTGGTGTTATACAGACTGGACAAGGCTTAATTAAATTAGTCTGCACTGGTTTTTGTTTGTTTTGGATATGAAAATTTGCATTCAGATTGGCTACTTTGGCTCATCTTTGAACTGATCAAGTTTCTCAAACAGTTCAGATCTCTCTATAGAACCACCCCACCCCACTGAGAGTCAATTGTAGCCATTTTATCAGCAATGACTTTAATCTTGTCCCAAACTCTTTGATAACAATGTTGAATAATTCTTGCACAATTTGCTTCAGTGCTGATTTGCCACTGACAAATTCTTCCTGAGATTAGTCATTTCGTCTGCTCTTAAGATTTGATATTTATGTTGTTCATTACAAAATACATGTATATATAATAATCAAGTGACTGGAAGTGAATCAAACACTTTACAGAAGTCTTACACTGATGCAGTTACCAGTATCACAGAACTTGTTATCTCATCAGAAACTCAATCAGCCTGGCCTGACAAGAACCTCTTCCATAAAAACATGTTGAGTGACACTAATTGTATTCTTATCCTCTGGTTCATTATTGATTGCAGCTGGTAACACTGTTTTCACTATTTTGTATGGAACTGATGCTAAATTGACGATTATCATCTTATTTTTCCTGTCCCACATGACACCAGCTCTTAAAGCTCAACCATTACAATACCCCCACTTTGTACCCTCTTGTGTNCCTGTCCCACATGACACCAGCTCTGGGCTTAATAGATCCTCCTGCCTGAACTGTGGTGCTCTGATGAGCTTTAGCAGTTATGTGACGTCTTTAGAAACTATCACAGAATTTGACTACTGCCCTGGCAGATTATAACTTACAGTGATTGAAGCATCATTTTCTTTGGTTCCAAAACATCCCTGCTGTGTCCATTGGAAACACTGGGATGATAACCCCAAAGAACTATCTTCCAAGAACTGGTGAAGAATGGGAAAAGGAAGGTAGTTTCCCTTGCAAAGTTTCCCTTGCAAACAGACTGTAAATCCAAGAATCTGACAAAAGGTAAAAAGTACAGGCCAAACCCTGCTTGAGAAATGGGGTGACTGAAAAGCAAATGTCTGGGGAACAGGAGGAGTGCTGAGTTCCTACCTAGATATTCTTCCTGATTCCATGAATAGTGATATCTAGTTTGGTTTTAATGTTTTGTTCCTGCTTATACACAAGAAAAGACAGGTTCTGTGCATAATTCTCTGAGGACACAGCTGAGATATTTATAATATCCTTACAAGCAACAATAACAACAAATAACAGTTTGCACGATGCACTGTTCAGATTAGACATAAGGGCAAGTTCCCAGTGAGACTTCTTTCTCTTTTCATAGAAATCATAGAATCATTAAAGTTCCAAAAGACCACTAAGATTTTCCAACCATCACCACCATAATTTCCCTAATGCTGATAAATCCTAAGTGCTGTCTGGCACTCAGGAGTTAAGTACATCTGATCTTAAAGCTCAGCCATTGTATTAGCTCCACTTTGTACCCTCTTGTGTGATGATTTTGCTGACAGTAAAATCACCCTTGCAGTTCTAAGATTCCCATATGATGCCAGTCTAGAAACAAGTTATGGTTGTTCTGGACTGCTAGAGGTCTATGCCAACCACGGTGTGGGCACCATGTGAGGTTGCTGGCCAGAGAAAGATCATAGAATCATAGAATCATAGCATCATGGAATGGTCTGGGTTGAAGAGTACCACGAAGATCATACAGTTTCAACTTCCCTGCCATGGGCAGAATTACCAACCACTAGACCAGGCTGCCCAGAGCCACATCCAGCCTTGCCTTGAATGCCTCCAGGGATGGGCATTCACAACCTCCCTGGGCAACCTGTTCCAGTGCATCACTACCCTCTCAGAGAGTGAAAAACTTCCTCCTACAATGAGGATCTTCATGGGTGCATGTGAGTATAGCCATTATATGGACTTCATGCTTATTTATACAATCTGATCTCTTTACTATGATAATATGTTTTGTGACACAAAAGGGCAAATTTAATATTTTAATCGGTGACATAATGTGCTGCACCCTCAGCAAGTTTGTGGATGGCACTAAGCTGTGTGGTACAGTTGATGTGTCAAAGGGAAGGGATGTCTTCCAGAAAGACAGGCTTGAAATGTGGGCCCTCATGAACCTCATAATTTCACTGAGGTCAAGTACAAGGTTCAGCACCTGGACTGGGGTAAAACATCAGGACAAACTGATTGTTGTATGAATTGTGAGCAGTGCTGTGGAGAAGGACTTGCAGATTACAGCAGATGAAAAACTTTACATGAGCCAACTGTGTTCCCTTTCAGGCCAGAAGGCCAACAGTATCCTGGGCTGCATCAAAAGAGGATTGACAGCAGGGAGAGTGATGTGATTTTTCCCACTCTACTCTGCCCTCCTGAGGCCCCATCTGGAAGGCTTAAGTCCAGGTCTGGGTCTCTCAGCACGAGAGAGATGTAGAGCTGTTGGAGTGGGTCCAGAGGAGGGCCACAGTGATCAGAGGTCTGGAGAACCTCTCCCATGACGAAAAGTTGAAGGATCTGGACTTGTTTATCTTGAAGAAGAGAAGCCTCTAGGGAGACCTCATAGTAGTCTTTCCCTCCTTAAAGGAGCCTACAAGAAAGATGGGAAGGTACTCTCTAGGGGATGTAGTGACAGGACAAGGAGCAATGGCTTTAAATTAAAAAAGAGATTTATATTAGATGTAAGGAAGAAATTCTTCACTATGAGGGCACTATGCACTGGCATAGGCAGTCCAGAGAAGCTGTGGATGCCCCATCCCCACATGTGTTCAAGGACAGGCTGGCTGGGGCTTTGGGCAACACAGTTTACTGGAAGGTGACCCTGATCATGGCATGAGAGTTAATCTTCAAGGTCCCTTTCAATTCAAACCATTTTATAATCCTATTCAATTCTAATGGTGAGAGTTGGTAGGTCAGGTTGATGGCTGAACTTGATGAACTTGAAGGTATCTTTCATCCTAAATGATTCTATGATTCTACATAAGGTCATATAGTAGGCAGTTGCTTTTGAACAGGCCAATGCAGATCAATAAAGAAATGTAAGCAACTGGCAGAAGTAGGTACTCCTGCATCAAGTAAAAGACAGAAAAGAGCTTATCTTTTCTTCTACAGGTAAAAAATAATCTTTTCACACAGGGTCTTCTGTACCTACTGAATACAGGCAGGAACCTGAAGTCCTTTGTATGAGAGCCCAACAAGGATGTAGGAAAAAAAGGGAAGGCTTACAGATAACCTGCTGTCTGACTACTGGAATGACTGGGAACAAATAAGGCTGTGAAAAGGAGAAGTGGTCCATGCAGAAAGTAAAGGGATAGAGTCTCTGTTACTGATGGTGATTTTATCAAGGTAGTTTTAGAATATGTTAATCTGCTCCAGATACCAGCCATCTGAAGTACTGATGAATACGCAAGTTTCATTTTTCGCCATCTATTTATTCCTCAGTAGAACAACAGCTGTTGAGGTCTAACAGACCAAAGAGTGACCAGTGCTTACTCTGTCCAGGAGTTGCACGAAGTGCCCTAAACTGCCTCAGGCAAATGTGATTTAATTCCAGCTGAGCACAAAAGGATATGTGAGAGCAAAGATCAGAGATTGAAACATGCTTCAGGGGATTGTTAACAGCACAGTTGGCTTGTGAATAGAAACAGACCATCCCAGGACATGCTCATTGAATACTTTTCTACCTAATACAGCCGGAGGGACATTTTCCTTGGGGCTATTTGAGATGAGGTTTGATGCCAGCAGTGGCACAGCACTGCAACCATTGTGCACATTGCTAGAGAGAGCATTGCAACAGGAGAAGTGAAAAAATACAGTTGGAAAAATAAACAATTGCAAAGACCAGGACTGCAATACCAGGCTTGCTGGAGGTTTATTTTGATTCCTATAGTTAACCATCAACCCCAAATTAATTTCAATACACCATTAATGGCTGACTGCCTTTGCAGCACAGTTTCCTGACAAAATAAAACACATGAAATACACAGAGGGCCCAGTTTGTCTTTCTTCAGGAAAGTATCTCAGGAGCTCTCATCTCTATTTGCAAAGGGATTTGAGATCTTTCATGTCCATGCTACTTTTTGAAATACCTGTCTGAGAGGAGATGAGCACTTGTTTGCACTGTCAGAGCAAGCAGCTGGGGGATGAGGCTGAAGATGGCTGAAGGATCTTGCAAGATAGATAAGGTCAGTGAGAAGTGGATAACGGACAAGCTGTACTATACTGGACTGCAGATTTATTAGATAGTATTGGAGGACTCCCCATCCCTGGAGGAGTTCAAGGTCAATCTGAATGGGGCCCTGGGCAGCCTGATGTAGTGTTTGGCAGCCTTTCCCACAGCTGGGGGTTGGAGCTCAATGATCTTTTCAGTCCCTTCCAACCTAAGCCATTCTATGATCGATTCTAAGATTCTATGATTCTATGATTCTATGATTTAGTCTGAGCTCTGCATCCAAAGCTATAGCTGTGATTATAAGGTCTGGTGGTCAGTGAACCCTCTGGAGGACCTGCAGGACACAGTCACACCAGTAATGAATTGATTTACCCACCTCATCTGTGGATCACTGTCCCCTAATCTTCCACATTATTAACACATATTCCTTCCAGCAAAGAATGTGATGGTTACTACACACACTGCCAATCACAGCACACTGCTGATGCTTTCCAGGCAGCTGAAATTTTTCTTTTAGTTTTGTTATCTTCTGCCTTTCGCAGCAGCATATCTAGGACAAAGTGGGCATTACCTCCTGTTGTAAATGGTCTGCAGATGGAGTGAGGATCAGCCGACTCCCTCCCTCCCTTCTGCTGTGTGCCATGGTGAGGACACCCCCAGGACACACGTGCACATATCCAAACGTGGATTGCTGATGCACGTGCAGCATTGATGTAAACCCTACCGTACTCACTCGTCTTTTACTGCACAGCAACATAATGCTCACAACGCAAATGCAGATGCCTGAATCATACCCTTAGAAACATGTAAGCAAGCCTACCTGCTGCCTACTGCACTCGTGCATGCAGGAGGCTTAGCAGACACAGTTCTCCACGTGTCTGCTCCTCACCATACACAACACACATGGACTACAGTCTGTACACGCACTCTTGGAGGCTCATACCTCCCCCTCACAGGCTGGAACAGCTTGTTCCTGGCTCACTGCATTCAGGCACATATCACAGACATTCAGGGCTTGCTGTTACACACACAGATATCCCCATTTCCTCAAAACAACTCCAACTCGCCTTAAAGCCATATTCACACTTATGCTTCCCTATGTACATATTCATTTTCTCATAATAAGTGCATGGACAAAATTTTAGCATGTCCACTCTCCTGTGGCTTACAGCATTTGTGCATCTCCCCCAGTATTTAGAGACAATCACTGCTTTACATTCATATGGGTCAGGTCTCTTTCAAAATAGTTTGTTTCAACCCAAAGTTTGTTTTGCTTTTCTTTTAACCTGAAAAATTAAAAGAAAATAGTAATTATACTAATTTAATAGCAATTGCATTAATCCATGCCTTGGGTCTCATCTGCCAGCCTGAAGAGAGGAACAATGAACTGTCACTCCCCATGTCTTCACTCTATTGTCCTTTCCCACCCAACAAATCATAGACATGAAGCATCATAGAATCATAGAATAGTCTAGGTTGAAAAGTACCACAAAGATCATATAGTTTCAACCCCCCTGACATGGGCAAAATTGCCAGTCACTAGATCAGGCTGCCCAGAGCCACATCCAGCCTTGCCTTGAATGCCTCCAGGGATGGGGCACCCACAACCTCCCTGGGCAACCTGTTCCAGTGTGTCACCACCCTCTGAATGAAAAACTTCCTCCTAATGTCTAACCTAAATCTCCCATCATAGTTTAAAACCATTCCTCCTTGTACTACTACTATCCACCCATGTAAAAAAATCATTCCCCATCCTGTTTGTACGCTCCCTTCAAGTATTGAAAGACCACAATGAGGTCTCCCCGGAGCCCTCTCTTCTCCAAACTAAACAAACCCAGTTCCCTCAACCTTTCTTCATAAAAGAGGTGATCCAGCTCTCTGATCATTTTGATGTCCCTCCTCTGGACTCGTTCCAAGAGCTCTGCGTCTTTCTTGTGCTGGGGGCCCCACGTCTGGATGCAGTACTCCAGATGGGGCATCACAAGAGCTGAGTAGAGGGGGACCATCACCTCCCTCTCCCTGCTGACCACCCCAAAATAATATTCTGTGCTTGATTTCCACCATTTCCTTTCTTTTATCCCTTTGTTCCCCTCTGTGTTTCTCACACTGTTTGTCTTTCCCCTTTTCCATTCTAAGTACAGACATAAGCTCTTAATCATCTGACCTGTCTTGGTTTCCAGTATCCATAACTTATCCTGCAAGAGTGAGCATGGAGAGCATATTTTAGGGGTTTTGCATGTATGGTTTGTTGTTCTCTGCATGTCAGTGTGTAAGAATGCAATAAGCCTTTCAGAGGATGGCCAGTTGGTTGCTTGAAGACATGGTGGTTTCTCCATACCTGGAGACTTTCATGGTTGGGCTGGATGGGGCTCTGAGCACCCTGATCTAGATGAAGGTGTCCCTATTCATTGCAGAGGTGTTGAACCAGATGACCTTTAGAAGTCCCTCCCAACTCAAATGATTCTATGATTCCATGATGCTATGGTTCTAATATAGATAGAAAGCATGTGGATCATGACACTAAGTTCATTTCAAGCTTCCACATAACAGAATCACAGAATCATACAATCCTTAGTGTTGGAAGGGATCTCTGAAGGCCACCTAGTCCAGCTACCCTGTGATGAACAGAGACACAAGATCAGGTTGTTCAGGGACTTGTCCAGTCTTGCCTTGAACGTCTCAAGGGACATACTGAGGAGAAGATTAGATAGGTTATTTAGATGACCATGGGCCAAGTGCAGGGGGATGGAATGGCTTGGCATGGAGGGTGCTGGAAAATGGAAAATGTCACCATAGCAGCAGCTGGAGGACGTGGCTGGTACTGGAGTCACTTAAGAGGCCCCTTTCTGCCTGATAGCACATCCCAGTGCTCAACAAACAAGGATAATCCAGCAGTTTGCAGATGGTGGGAGAATATGGGAAGGAATGGTAACATTTCACCTAGTCAGCCCCTGTAGGAGAGAAAGTGCAAAGGAGAAAAAAAATGCATCACACTATAAGAAAGGAAGAGCTAAAAAAGCAGGTAGCCCTAGGCCAAAATGTGCAATCAGAAGGGAGAAAAATGTAGCAGGGAGCAGGAGAGATGAGGAGTGAAGAATCAGAGTCATTTTTGGAGAGATACAGAAAAGCAAGAGAAGGATTGTATAGAAACCTTATCTCATTCCTGCCTGTTCTCCCACTGCCGTCAGGATTATGCAAATGAATTATTCAAGTAGATTTTCCTGGTAATTAAAAACTCTGCTCTTTTTAATTAAACTTTCCCTCCAGACTGCTTTTTGTTTTTTGCTCCCTCTCCAGAGACCAATCTTAACAAGTCTTTTCTTTTTTTTTCCCCTCCCTCCTCCTCCTCCTTCTTTCTCTTCTACTTCGAAATTGACGAGGCCAATCACAAACTGACTTGAACAGTGAGTTAAATGAGAACTTGCTTGAGAATGAAATAGGGGAAAACTTTGAATCCAATTCCTGTGGAAGAAGTCAGAATAACTTAACATGGGGTGGAGCAAACTGGTTTAAGGACTTATGCAATGGAGTATAAAGTCAACTTTTTATCTTTTTCTCTTTCTCTTTCTCTTTCTCTTTCTCTTTCCCTTTCTCTTTCCCTATCATCTTTCTCTTTCCCTATTATCTTTCTCTCTCATTATTTTAAGTAGTTCCTCATACTTTCAGATGGTTTGCATTAATATATGTTTGAATATAGTGTTATGAAGTGGAAGACAGAATCATAAGTCCAGAGGAGATGAATTGCTAGAGGACTGATGATGTTGTATTTGGCAGGCTTTAGGCAGAGTTACTGAATACATGTGGAACATACTGCATGTAGGCAAACAGAAGCAGTGCTTCATGAATTAAATATCTTTGAGGATCACTATTAAACTGTTTGGATTTTGTCAGCTTCTTTTTCTTCAGCCTGGTTTGAGGGATATAAAATGACTAAGCAGAGCAAACACTGTTCCCTGCCCTGTACTTGCCAGTTGCCTCACCTCTTTTTGGTTTTACTTTTCTTCATGCTAATTCAAATGCATAATTCCTTCCAGGAAGAAGTATTAACAGATAGTTTATCAAGCCTGTAACATGCTCACTCCTGAAGCAAGTAAGGATTGGTGCAGCATAGAGTTCATAATAGACATATGGATATATCATAGATACATTAATGTTTCTTGTGCCCATTTGATCTTATGTCTCCCAGATGCATTGGGGTAGCATAGATGTGCTATAGGAGTCATCATCAACCAGTTTCTACAATTTTGGAGATGCCAAACATGAGAAGTCAAAGGGAAGAGGTAGAAAGTTAGAGATAAATTATCTACTTTTCATTATGGCACAGGGATTCTTCAACAAACTTCAGGGAAAAGAGAAATTCTACTCCAGTTTAAGACAAATTATTAAATGAACACCATTTTCCACAACAGATGTCAGATATTCAAGCATTTCTTCACATTGTTGAAAAGGACAGAATGTTTCAGTACTTCATCTGAAATTACCTGTTTGAAATAGATCCCTTTCTTTTATCTGAAGCATACATTGTGAGAGTTGAAAAAGAATAAAAAAAAAACCATGCAAACCATGTGCTCCTATGCCACTAAAAAAAACCTTTTTCTTTGAGACAAACTTTTGCTGTTCTAATGTGTTTTTTAGAAGATATCAACATTTCATGTGTTAGTCAATTTCAGAACTGAAAAATTCAATGAATACTGGAATTTTCCATGAATCAGTCTTGTGCATGTTTAGTAGCAGTGCCTTGTGCTGTGTACTTGCAAAAAACATTCTATCTGCTACTGCTACATCTATCCAAATCAGTGTAGAAATGGATTTTCAATTTTGAGCAATCTTTCTTTGGGCTTATCTCCTTTGACATCACATTGTGTCCTTGAGCCCTGACTCTAAGAAAAATGTTTTCTCCTTGTTCTTATTCCTCCATTCTCTCTTGATTAAAAGTCTTGCTCTTCCTGTTCTCTGATACTGCCTTCATGGGAAATTAATTGACATAACTTATTCTTTTACATTGAAATACTGGATTGTGGACAGGAGGTGCTGACAGATGGGTTCACGCTAGTTTCACTTGGCACAGCAATAGTCAAAGCTCAGGTGAATCTATTTTAATAATGCATGAGAAGATATTAAATCGAAGGGAAGAGTCTCCTTCAAGAAGAGTGAAAGAACTCATTCAAGTTCTCTTGAAACTTTTCTTAGTTTCTACTGGCTACTAAATGACAAAATAAATTATTCCTTATGCAAAGTAGGTGGAAAGTAGTTTTTCCTTCACCTCTCTGCACCATCCTTGAACACATTCAAGGTCAAGCTGGATGGGGCTTTGAGCAAACAAATCTAGCTGTAGATGTCCCTCTTCATTTCATGGGAGTTGGACTAGATGAATTTTAAGGATCCCTTCCAAGTGAAACAATTCTATGATTCTTTGCCCAGAAAAAATCCTGGGTTTCCCTAGTAAAAACAGTTGACAGTACTGACACTAGGAAAGCAGTTAATATAATCATGTTCTTTTTAATAAGGTCACTGTCTGTTTCTGAAGATCATAGCACATTGCTATTAAATTTGATGATTTCAGTAAAAGTGGAAATGATTAGTTCTTTCTCTTGCAAACCTGTACCTCCATCTTTCTATTCCATAAATGATTTAAGATCTTTGGCTTTTAATTTATTTTCTTTCTTCACGATTTAAAGATTCAGGAACAATGGCAGGGACTGAGAATCAGATGATTAATTTCCTAGAAAATCAAAAGATTTCCATTTTATTTCATGGCCAAGTTAATGCAACTGAGCCTGATTGCAAAGGCTATAGTAAGACACTGGCCTGGAAGTTCCACCAGCCCCACCCCTCCCCTCCCCCCAAAAAAAAAGGTGCTATTTCAGATGTGATCTCTAGAGTTTTGGTCCCAAAGGAATATTCTGACTGCTGAACTGTAGATTTAGTAAGTTTTATTGCTCTACCATTGATCCAATTAAGCTGAAATATACTTGGGGTAGTAGAAGATATTTGGGGCCAGATTTTATCATAGAAATATTTGCAAACAGAGATTATTGGCATAGCTAGATTTTGTCATAAATTATAAGACAGCTACTGTTTAAGGTATTTTTAATAACTCATCAATGTAGGAGTGTTTCCTTACACAGCACAGTGCTCACATCTTTTCATTGAAGCATCTCCTCTTCCTCCGCCATGTATCTATCCATTGACATACAACTTGTGGGCATCTGCAACCCACACCTTGTGGCTGTGACTCCCTGAGGTTAATAACATCTGGCCTTCCTATTCTGCTTTTCATCACCTTCAACCCTGGGATTCCCACTGTCCTGCTACAAAGTATGAATTAACAAACTTAATCTTATTATACTGAATTTTTTGTCAACTTTAATTTCACATAGTTACCCCTGGTTACAGAATTTTATTATTTTTTAAAAAATAGAAATGCCACAGATTTCTATTAATAAATCTTCTGTTAGTCTTGGGGAAAGCCAAACAGATGGGATTTATTTTTTAATCATTAAAATGTTATTGAATTTTCATAACAAACAACTGCCTTGTATTTAAACAGCTTTGGAGCAAAAAGCAGGTACACATATGTTACATCTGTCAAACAGAACAACAGTGTATTAAGTCCTGATTTACATGCAGAGTCACACTACAGACACACGTTACTTGAACGAATGTGTACTGAGAATGTTTTCAAGATACTGGACTAGAAGCAGTTAAACTAGGAAAATAAGAATGAGAATAGAACCAGGAACCCTCACTGTATTACATGTTAAACAGTGTGATGCTTCATTTTTTGTTTACAAAATCTTGTAGATAACAATGAGCTTAACTTCCCAACTATGAACTTCTACAGTGTTGCATAAATTGAGACTGTAAAGTCTAGATTCAATGTGGAACCAAAAAAAACAACAACAACAAACACAAACAAAAAAACAACAACTGAGAATCTACTCTTCATAATGACCATAACCAAATGGAATAGAATAGGAGAAGGAATATGACTTCCCATAAAGGACCTCGGAGGAGGGACAGAAGAGAACTCATTCAAATCCCACACCTTTCACATGAAGTGTGCTAGACTGTAGCATAACCCATCCTCTTCAACCCCTCCAGTCCTGGAAATTTTATCTTGCACTTGTGGAAATTTTTGTCTTGACGGTTGCATATCTTGGATCAGCAGTGAAATAATGGGATGTTATGAATCTGTCTTACCCAAAGAGACGTTGGAATAATGAAAATTCTTCGGTTTCTTAAAAAGAAGTGCAGTTGAAACAGTCCTTGGAATAGAGAAAGTACACACATGAGACTCCAGTGGGTGAGCACACAGAAACAGTTCCCATTATTTGAGTATCCCTGGCAATAAGTTGTACCAGCTGGCAGAGCTGTCAAGGGGACCTTAGACACAGCCTTTATTAGCAGGTGAAATTCATCCCATTGGAAAACATCATCTATGTTAGGTTAACTGTGCCAACACAAGTCATCTGTGAGATTTACAATGCAGACCACCCCACGAACTGTACCAACAAGGTATATTCAGAGTAAATTTTCTTTTGAGATGTTAGGTTGCGGACGGAGATGTAGATGCTGACATAGATGCAGGTGAAGATGTAGATATAGACATAGATGTAGATGTTGATGGCTCTGCCCTTATAGCATAGAATTTATTTGAATAAAAGTAAAATGAAGCTGGCACTGGTCTTTGGTTTGAAAGCTTTAGATCAGACATACAAAGGCCTGGGATGATTTTGTTAGGTCAAAGCCTGGTAGTTCTGAAGTTCAAAACAGACATTAAGGAAGCAGAGAATACTGCAATGAAGCATGAGGATATAAAATAAACATTTGAGTTGTGACTGATGGGACTGTAGGTGCAGATCTGATCCTTCCTAATGGCAAAGGGAGGTAGAGGAGGCTCTGACTTGAGTCTTTATGGAGGACAAGTTTCTTCCTGGAAGAGTCCCTGTTTGGTGGCAGGAGAGATCTCTGTTGTGCATGACACGAGGTTTCCTATGACTCTGGACACACAGGACATAAAAACACATAGGATTCCTTCAGCAAGGGATGAAGGTTTAGCAACAATCTCCAGCTAAAAGACGACACAGGGAAACTGATGTTACACCCATGCTTTATGGCAAATTGTTTCTAAGTAGTTTGTAAACATTTCTATGAAATTAGCAGAATTCAGGATTTAGTTCGAATTATTACAGATTCAGGAAAGGAGGATCCTTTATCTTTTTTTTATTTTTGTTTTTATTTTTTTTTCCAACTATTTCCTACCTGTGTGGGGCTCTCCATTTTACTTGGACAACACTGCATTCATTGAAGTTATGGCATGAGTTCAGCAGAACTTCAGTTCTGGATTTATGTAGGATGGTTGAGATTTTCCTCTCCAGAATAGTCATTCATACTTGTCTGTGTGAAGCAGGATGGTCTCTGTTGTAAATGTCAGATCTGCTTTGCTTGGCATCAGGTCTGATGCTAATAACTCTGAGCTGGACTCTCCTTCAGTTCTAAGAGTCTCTGCTTGAACAGTAGCTTCTGTTGGCTCTAATGCTTTGCGCCCGAGATGTAAGAGATGGATAAAAACACAGTGGGGTTGGATGAATCAGTGCTTTTCATTGTAGAAGCTGCTTGAAGAGAGGTGGAAAATGCCTTTGTTTGGTATAGGCAGCAAGGTTTTACTCATTGTGCATCCTCTGGCTGAACTAATGAATGAAACAGCCAGAAGTCAATTAAGTCACTACCTAAAGCCCTGTCATGATTTGCCCCTGCAGTGAGTTTGAATTCTACTGCCTCTGGGCTGTTCTGAAAATCTGTACATTGTTGTCAGAGAAAGCAGATATTCACATTGTAGTATAATTGGGATGGCAACCAGTGAATCTGGTCCGTGAGAATATCATATATTTTCTTATGTTTGTACATGAAAGGATCTTCACAACTGAATCTTTCAAACTGTTCCCATTTGTGTCTTGCAAACACAGAGGTGACACAACCCAAAAGAAACGCTGCTGGACACTGGGGTGCCCATCCTCTGTGTAATAAGATAGTCCTGACATGGAAAGCAAATACATCAATAGCATCTCCCCCGGCAGAAGGGAGAACAATTTAGAGAGGAATTTGATCTGTACAGTCAAAAGTAGGATGCAGTATCAACACAGTACAGACGATGGCAGCAAAGTATAAAAGTAAAAGAGGTGAGAAAAAGTCAATTACATTTAATAGGGAGTAGAGAAACTTATTTATATAAGTTTCTGGGAAGCTGATCTTTGGGATCCCTGATGATTGGAAGTGAGGCTTTATCTATACATCTTCTTGCAGGACAGCAACATTCCCCTTCATTACAACAGTATCTGCTAGTAAAATATTTGCTTACAATAGTGGCTCACAGTGGGTATAGTGGATGTCGGAATAATTTTCCCCTTGCTAATTAATACAGGGACAGAAAGGTCCCTGTGGAACTCATTGTCACTTTCTTTTCTGTTGTGACTTTCAAATATATCTTCCTTTCAGTGGAGTTACAGCCTTGGGAACACTGAGAATTTATTTATTCCTGGACAGCAAAGTGAATTGGTGTGATTTCTTGCCTGAGTAATTTTCCCCTCATAGTGTCTTTTAAATTGTGGTTAGTTTGCTCAAAGGGTAGGTATGTAACTACATGAGTAAATACGTGTAAGCTAAGAGACGTGAGCAGTAGTCTGGCAGAAATGAACATTATTGTGTACACAGAGGAACTTGTTTTCAGCACATCTTGTGAGGAGCAGAGGCTGATATATCCTCTTTGCATCACCATGAAGAACTCCTGAAGGTCCATATTTGCCCATGACACCTATGAGTAACCGTCCCTTGTTTCCACAGTCTGATAATCAGGTGAGTGGAAGATTTCCCACTCCTCTAAGATTTTATCACTTTTTCATCACTTGTAGAATGGCTGATTATGTCACCTTGTGTCTGGAACTTCTATTCAGAACTCTTCCTGCTATGGTGTAGGCAGAATTCCTGCTTCTTTGCAAGTAACTTTGTTCCACCTCCTGCACAGAGTGACTATGAAGACTGTTTCTCAGGCACGTAGAGCCTTTTCATAGAATTATAGAATCATCTGGATTGGAAAGGATCTCTAAGATCAAGTCCAACTGCCAACCCATCCCCACCATGGTTGCTAACCAAGTCCCCAAGTACGATAGCTGCCCTTTTCTTGAACAGCTCCAGGGATGGTGAATTCAGCATATATTCCTTGGATAGTCTGTGCCAGCACATTACCACTCTTTGAAAAGAATTTTTTCCTAATATTCAACCTTCTGGAGCAGTCAGTCCTAGGAAGAAATGTATTTCTGTGTCTCAGCAGCCAGCACCAGCTTCCCAAGTCCCACAGATAAATGTACGAAGTAGCCCTGGAGCTGTCAAGTCACTTTGCATCTTTATGATGTGGGATCATCCAAAAGCTTGCTTAGTGCCTGGCAACTGTAATAGGTATTAAGAGCTGCAGTGAAAAGGCTGCTTAAATTGACAACTAACAACATGCCTCAGCCTTTCTTTGTCACTGTCTACATAATACATTTTGTCAAGGGTGTGATTTTTCAGCAAGACTATTGTATCACCTGTTTGGAGGCAAAGCTAGGTGAAAGGAGAAGAGACAGTGAAACTCCTACTAGAACAGTGTCTGGATTGGCTTTCTTTTTGCCAAGAGAGGGAAATATTCAAATGATTGCAGGGAAAGGAGGATAAACAGACCTGTAAAAACCTTCATAAAATTTAAGGATTATGTTTAAATGAGATGGACAATGAGAGGTGCAGATGGACAATGAAAGGCACATGAGGAGATGAGCAAATGAAGCTACTTTTTAGAACAGGTAGATCTGCAGGGAGGTGGTGGTGTCACTGTCCCTGGAGGTGTTCAAGAAAAGGTAGACTTGGCACTTGGGGATATGGTTTAGTGATCTTGGTGTTTTTTTTCCAACTTTAAGAATTCTAGGCTTCTATGATTCTGTGATATGCTACTGTAGAACAGCTACGGACCACTCCAGAGACCTCAGGACTGAGTAGTCCAAATGTAGTAGCTCAACTTGACATGAGTTTACTCTACAATGACCTGAATGCATGCCCCCTCTCTCTATTTGCAGCAGTCAATGAGTGAATCTCACCTCTTAGACATCACTGTTAGAAGAATATAGCCCTAGGCTTCAAATTGGTCTTGACTGCCTTGTTGATATTGATCCAACAGGTACAGATGGAGTTAGAGCAACTTTCCAAGAGCCCTGTAGATTCTTCATGCAAGAGGCAGTGAGGATTCCCAGTGGCACTACCACACAGTGGTAGAAATGGCTAACCAACAAGTGTAAGTGGATGAAGTGTGGAGCGCATTGGGTTGATTCACTCCAGGAATTTCTGGGTTGGTTCAGGACAGACATAGCTTCTCTGTTTCTATTTCATACCCAGAAAGCAACGATAGTAACACTCCTCCTGATCAACAGTGCTTATGTTGTTATTCTAAGAGACCATCTTTTATTATTTATTTATTATTTTTTTATTTTTTATATATTTTTATTTATTTACTTATTTATTTTATTGCTTCAGTCCTAGTTGAACTTTGTAAGATTCTCTGTCCTACACTCATCAGAATGTGTTGATTGAAAGTGTTTATGATTTGAAACTTGTATGGAAGCATAAGCAATAGTTAAATCCAAGGACTCTAAAAATGTTGTTTGCATACATTCAGCATTTCTAGTGCTCCAGACTTGTAAAGAAATCTCTCTATCTATGCAAAGGCCCCTGATTTCTGTATTACTAGAGGAGATAAGTAAAGTACATTGGCAGAGATTTTATCCAAGCTTTTAGGAAAGATAGGAAAAAAGTCTCAACATCTTCTAATTTATTTGACATTGAGAAAGCAGTTCTGTAGAGGCAGAGGGAAATATGCCTGACACACAGCTTTCTGCTTGAAAAGATAAACTTTGTCCTGAAGGTCTTACCTCTTCTCATGTAGGGGAGTTCTGGGGAAAAAAATTCTGTTGGGAATCTCTCAATCGAAAATGATCCAACTCTGGAGTGAGTATCCCTGACTATAAGAGATGGAGACACCACTGGCCACCCTAGAAGTACATTTTTATGATGTCACTGATCAGTATCATTAGCAGAAATTTCACTCTCAGCAGATCTCAAGTGACAGCTTATCCCTACACTTGCTATAGACTGGGTTCATTCCAACTTGCAATATTCTTTCATTCTCAGGATATTCTATAACTAGAATCACTCACGAGTATTCAGTTCACCCAAAATACTTATTTATTTCATACTTTTTTACAAAAACGATGAGCTGAGTAACCAGTGCATTAGAGAGATCTGATGGATCACTGAGAGTTTATGGAATGTCATTTGAAATAACTCATAGCAAATAGGTCTTGGTATGTTTGTGTATCACAGTAGAAATTGCTTACAGGTTACCACCCTGCTATAATGTAAAGTGATGAGCATTTCAAATGATGAGCATTTAAAGACATACAAACTTTAAATCTGTTAACACACTTCTTCAAAGTATTTATTTTTAATAGAACAAATAAAAAATAAAAACTGTATGTTTTATTCTTTATTTCTGAGGATGAGGAATTATTTTTCAAGGAAATTTGAAGAAAATATGTTCCTGGACAGGTGAGAGCTACTTGCCTGTAGCTCATTTCACCCTTAAAACCTGAAATTGCAGGTACAAATTTACTCAAAGACTGGCTGTCAAAGGGAGTTATTAGTTCAAGCTCTGCAGGGTTTTTCCTTCAGTATTTCCATGAATTCACATACATGTAAGAGGAAAAATAAATAGTTTGATAGGAACATTTGGGTATTTTTCTCAGATTTTACAGTTCTAGAAGTGTCAAGTAATGTAAAATAAAAGTGGAAGGTTAGGAAAGCAAGATTTCATGGAATTATTGAACCATTTGAGTTGGAAGGGACCTTAAAGGTCATCTAGTTTAACTCCCCTGCAATGAACAGCGACACCTGTAGCTAGACGAGTTTGCTCAGAGCCCCATCCAGTTTAGTCTTGAATATCTTCAAGGACGAGGCATCCTCCATCACTCTGGGCAACCTGTGCCAGTGCCTCACCACCTCCATTGTAAACAACCTTCTTATATCCTTTAAAAATCCCCTTTGTTTTAGTTTCATAGCATTTCCTCTTGTTCTGTTACAACAGACCCTGCTAAAGAGTCTGTCCCCTTCTTTCATATAGGCCCCCCTTAGACATGAAAGGATCTATTCTGTGTAAGAGAATGCAGTTTTCAAAGACCAGCTCTTGGAAATGCTAGTGCTGTGGCAAACGATGTGTTAGACTAGAAACAAGTTTTGCTCAAAGCAGGAATGGAACTCGTTGGCTTTTCTCAGCACAAATCCAGTCTTCCCATCCACCCTAGCCACTAACAGGCTTCCTTAAATGCAAAATCCTTCTTTACCACCATCTTAAGTGGTAGGAGTTACTAGGCCAGCTACACAAACGTGACTAAGGCTGCTTACAGTCCAGGTCAGGAGAGTCTTTATGGGCTTTGTTTGCATTGCACCCAGCATATAACTAGAACTGACACACATAATTTCAATTGGAAATAATACAAAAGGCATAGTGGTAAAATAATTACTAAGTGCGAAGATTTAATCTGAAAGTTCTTGTTTGTTCAGTAATACTAATATTTACCTATAGTTGTATGCAACTTTTGTCTAAATTGGGGACATTAAAAATGCAGAAAAAAAAATCTACAAATCTTTTTAAAACAGTAAGCTAAAGTTACCAGGAATTTCATTTTTAGATTGTCAGAGCCTGGAGTATTTCTGCCTTCTCACAAAATGTTGTTGGCCACATCTGTGAAATGATAATTTTGCTCTCCCAGAGAGGTGCTGTGATGAGTATCAGAGCACGTTTCTTTTACATGATGCCAGTGACAGATGGCATCTCCAAGTGAAAGACTTAAAACCTGTGTTATCTGCATAGATGTTAAGCTACTATCATCATGTTCTGTAGAAAAGGTTTTGCTACCGTGGCACAACAATTGCTTATGGCGAGATAGAATCATTAATTGATACTAGAAGTAGACCAAGAGGTGATAGGTGTTTTATAGGTGTAAGGTGAAGAGACTGCATAGAATCATAGAATGATTAAAACTGGAAAACATCATCCAACCCAACCATCAATCCACCACCACCATGTCCACTAAAACAAATGCCTCAGTGCCACATCTCCACATTTCTTGAACACCTCCAGGGATGGTGACTCCATCACCTCCCTGGACAGCTTGTTCCAATACCTCATCTCTTGTTCTGAGAAGAAATGTTTCCTAATACTCAACCTAAATATTGCACATCTCTCAGTATACAACAGTGCAGGTGTAAGACGAGAGATGTGGTAGTAGAAAAAGGTAGAAGTACATAAAGAGATAGCAAGGCATCTTAGTTAAGGTTCCCTGAAAGACCAGTGAAGTAATTAGAATGAAGACTTGCTATTTATTTGGAAACTTGCAGTATAGATTTTTATTTATGTGAACTGAAAAATATATTAACTTGATTTATTAATTGATATTAATTGATTTGCGATTGACAGGACACCCACTTGGGCATTCTAGAAAAAAAAAAAACCACAAAAAAGTCACATTTGGCATTCTCAGATATAAATGTTTTATTTATTTTGGGTCTCTACAGATTCAGAATGAAACATTTCTTTTTTAAGTGGAAATGAAGCTGAGCTTCAGCTTGAGTTATCCCAAATAAATTTTATTTTCAGGTCTCATTGCCTCTATTTTCTCTTGACCTTCACCCAGTTAATACCACTCATGACAGTCTCCCCCTGTGTCACTGTAGTTGCCAATGAAACCTGTGGATCCACATGTGAGCTTTTAAAATGTTAAGCAGTGTAGAAATCAGCCCACCTGGGGTTTGCTACAGAGATATTCCTTGTTGTGATGTTTTTGGCCACGTCTTCATCCCTAAAGACATGAAGTGAAGACAGGATGTATTTCACTGTGTTTCCTGTTCTATTTATTTTCTGTTCAGATCAGTTCATTCAGATCAGTTCTAATAAGCTTCAATTTTCAAAACCAGCATGGGTGTATGTTCAAGATATCTGAGTATAGGGTTCATACCAAATCCCATTGCTAGTAGATGTTACAAACCATTATGAAACATCTTGAACACTCTTACCCTTCTTTAGGACCCAAGGAGCCACTGCCCCCTCTTAACAGACCAATTGATTAGGGCAAGGCTGAAAGGAATTTGCCAACTTCTCTGGCCTCAAAGCACTTAGATATCAAAGTGACTTACAGACACAAAGATTTGGAAGAGGCCTCCAGGGGCTCCATATTTAGCACTCTGCTAACAAAGAAAACACGTGTGAGCTGGGAATCTGTCAACCCAGAACTTTTCTCCAGAATGCTAACACAAGAGAAGACCAGGTTCTATGAAGAGATGATGAGTCATTATTTTGGATGGTGAGGTAATCCCAAAAGTGCACTCTCTCCAAAGGTAGGAGGCAAAGAAGTCAAACTGTTGCTCTGCCCTGCATCCCACCATGCCTGCAGGTCATGAGTGACCTTAAGAATATAGAAAAAAGTATCTGCACGATATGAATATAAAATCCCCCTAAACCCATATCCAATATCTTCAAGAAATAAGAACAGGTTCATGGGAAAGCTTATGCAGTGATACATTCCCATACAGCACTTTTCCTCATGTCTGAATGTCTATAGGTCAGAGTCTTCCAAGATAGACATGGGATTTTTGTCTTTTATAGTCCTGTAATTATAGCCCTTTCTTTCCTTCCCCAGGAAATTATTCAATTACTTTTAAAATTTTTCAAGTCTATGCAACATCCTGTGGCAAGAATTTCACAGCTTAACTGTGTGTTGTGTGAAGAAATTGACATCCTGTGCCAGAACCAGTGTCTCTGTGTAATAATTCTGGATGTAATTCTTAGATCATGGGGGGGTCACCTATGCTCCCAGTTATAAAGGGAGTATGAGATGTGCTTGGATCCTCCTCCTTATTTGTTCCAGCTCTTATGCCAGAACTTGGATGGTTAATCATAGATCAAACCCAAATGTTTTTTCCTATAGCAGAACAACAAGGCAGCATCTCTAAAGGACTTCACATCAATGCTGCTCCAACTGCTGTGAAAAACGTTCTGCAACAAAAAAGGACTTGCAAGAAATGCAGGAATTATCAATGTCACCCAGCAGAGTCAGTAATAAACCTCGTGAGTTTCCTCTCCACTGATCTTCTCACTCACAAAAAGACCACAGCTATGCTGAATTACTGTTGTGAACCAGTAAGCATCAGAGATGTATCCCTCCAGCCTTCACTGTCCCTGAAGTTTTTGAACTCTTAGACATTTAATCACTGCCCAGAACATGCAGTTCCTCAGTCTGGGATCCGTTGTTAAAATTCACATTAATAAATGATACCCAATGATAAACAATAAATGAATAAATGAAAAATATTAATAATAAATTGTTTGTCTACATTCAGATACTCTGAACTGGAAATGCATACATACATATTATTGCTATATGTTTAAATCAAACAAGACTAGAATCACAGAATCACAGAATGACTAATGTTTGCAGGAACCTCTGGGTCTATCTGGTCCAACACTTCATCAAGTAAGGACATCCACAGTAGGGTGCTCAGGCCCATGTCCAAGTAGCTTCTGAAGATGTTTAAGAAAAAAGAATCCACAACTACTCTGGACAACCTGCACCAGAGCTCCATCACCCACAAAAAATGCTTCCTGATGTTCAGATGGAAACAGAAGTCTAGAAGGAAGCTAGGTTCCCAAAACGTCTTTATATCTTACTCAAAATCAAACAAAAAAATTGAGTAACTGAGGTGAGCTCCTGGTGCTTTGCTTGGGAATTACCCTCGCTGATGATTACTGACCTATCTAAATACCAATCTTTTTAGAATGGTTTTGAGATAAACAGCTTTTTCCTACATTCATGCTGTACTTCAGTAGACACATGAATGTTTCACATCAGCCTTGTCTTTGAATTTGTCTCCCCTGTACCTTTAGACTCCATAAAGAAAAGTTGTAATATTAAAGCTGTGTTTTTGTTATTGAGTATAACAAAACAGCACACAGTCTAGAAGGCAGCACATTGCTTTGGAGGAGAAAAAAATGAATTATATAGAGACTACCTTTGCCAGTTGTCCTTGGAGACTGAGAACAACTACTGGCACATTTTATTCATTAGGATGGAAGTCATCCCACAGATGTACTATTGCCCTACACAATGTATCTCTCACTTTGAATCCTTGCAAAACTCAGGAAAAACTAGTGTTTTTAGCAGTGAGGGGAATTTGGGAAGGAAAAAGATTGGGAAACATTGATGAAATCCCCGTGGTTGGTGACTTTCACATTCAGAAGAACTCAGGTCAAGGAGAGCTGACCCATGAATGCTGTTTGGGTGCCTGCTTGGCAGCAAATCTCAAAGATGTTGATCAAAAGGATTAGCTAAATTGAATGGGAATAAGGTTCTTTTTGTTGGTTTTTTTTTTTTTTTTGGTATTTTTCCTCTGCCTTTTAGACATTTCTCTTTGTTTATTGCCAACTTTGAGTTTCAGCAAATGATACAGGTTTCCCAAAGAGATGGTAGATGCCCCATCCCTGGTAACATTCAAGGTCAGGTTGGATGGGGCTCCGAGCAACCTGACTGAGCTGTAGTTGTTCCTGTTCATTGCAGGGAAGTTGGACCAGATGGTCTTTAAAGGTCTCTTCCAATTCCAACCGTTCTATGATTCTATTATTCCAGATTTTCTAGCCTCAGTGTATCTGAAACCATAAATAATTTCCTGCATGAACAGGCTGTTTCTGATATAGATAATTGGAAATAGTCATTAGAGTCTCTGTCCTTTGGTGGACAGTTAACCTCTCTCTTTATGACAGGTGAAAAGGGTCATTCTTTATTTGAACCAGAAAATATACTTTGTATTAAAAGAAGGAAATAAATCCTACAGGATGTAGAACAAAGCAGTATAAATGAAGATAAATCTGGTAAGAATTGTTTCAATAAACAATGATGGGCCCAAACCACAGAAGACTTTCTAACATTTTAAAAAGAAAATCTGTTTTTCTTCTATGATTCCATGATTCTACATTTATTAATGACTGAAAGAATCCACCCCATCAATCTTGTGGTCCTCCAGTGATGAATGGATTTCCCTCTACAAGTAAATTCATCAGCACCACCTGCATACATTAACAGTGTCTCCCTGATAGCATTCAGAACCTTTGCTTAAATCTTGAAAGCCTGTGACTGCTATAGCTGTGACAGATACCAGCACAGAACCCATGCTCTGCTCTCAGTGACCTGTCCTTGCTCACTATTTGCTGTTTCTCAGTTTTTTGGTAGATACCAGATGGCAAATTTTGGAGCCAGAATAAGTAGCTTTGCACTTGTGACCTGAAAGTAGCAATCGATAATGAACGTCACTGGGGGCAGAGCCGGTTATGGGATCCTAAAATCAATTCCAGTTCTCTCCCGAATAGTTAAGTAGTTTAAATACCAAGTTTTGGGCTTTCATTCAGAGCAGGACTGGCACATCTGATGGGGAAGAATGCTTTGAAAGAGCTCTGAGACCAATTTCTGTGGAAGACTAAAATGAGCTGATGGCTGATCTGGAAGGGATCCCCTCTTAATCCTTTTCCTTATCAGGAACAGGTTTCTTATCAGCTAGCTCTCTGTAGTGAACTTCCAAGAGAGAGGAGAGAGAGGAGAGAGAGCAGTTCAGGCTTGAAATGCATGCAGTCCACCATGGCTCTGCAGTCCTCTGTAGAGGCCAGCCTGTACATTCCTCCAAGCTCTTTGCAAGCCCACCTGGTCCTTTGTTTTTTTTTCTCAGTATCTTGCCAGAACACCAGTTCTGCAATTGTCATGAGATTTTACTAGCCACACAATTGTCTTCCGAGTTTGACTGTGCTGCCTATGGCATTTAACATGTCCATATCTAGGGCTACTTTTAAAAAAGAACTACATCAGAAATTGCTGCTTATTCTATAATATCTTTTCAGCTTACAGCACTCCACCTGCCTATCTGGAAGGACACGGAAATGGTATGACACCCTGCAACTATCTTGGCTGTCCTTAGGGTAGAAGGTGTAAAACTGCGATGAGTGGTGTGATAGCAGATTGAACCATTCCCTGTGGGACAACATTCCCTTTCAAGCATGGGAGAAAGTTGCAGTCATGCAGCCTTCTGGTATGAATAGCTCAGTGCCAGAATGGTATGACTAAGAACCATCTTATCCTTTTTGCTAACGCTGTGTGCATATTTATATTTAGATCTATGTGTGCATATATATCTATGTGTGCATACCTATGTATCTATAAATACATATGTATGTAGACAGTAGNCCTCCTCTCCTCTCCTCATCTGGAGCCTGAAAGAGGGATACTCCTTCCAATGGCCAACCTCAGAAAAGGTTTCTCAGCAGGAAGCATGGCCTTCACCTGGAAGCCTCATTCCATTAATCCTCTTCCCACTGAAATTAGTTAGAAAAAAGCCAACAAGCTATCAGAGTGACTTTAAAGGCAACAAATGTTGTTAGTAATGAGGCAAAACTAATGTCCTTGAAGCATCTCTCATCTGCTTATTCCTTACCATGGCTTTAGCAGGAGTCATTGTGGTTTTAATTAACACCTTTCCCTGTGCAAAATTACCACATTTTTCTCAAAGACAGCTTTTCCCAAGTGACACTCAAACAAGAGTTTCTGGATTTTATTATGCCTTCAGAGCCTTAGTTAATCCAGGGTTTCTTCCATTTACTTGAGCAGCATGATGTTAACACAGAAGCCCTATGAACAGAGTGCCTGGCCAGAGCCCTTATCATGTCAATGCATTCCAGATATGTCTTGAGCACTGGGCATCCCAGGAGGTGACCACGGTTACAAGCACCATACAATTGGCTTGCTGGATCTGTGCCCTTCCTCCTCCTAAAGTGCCAACAGCACAGAAGGGACTTTCTCCTCTGGATGTCCTAGAGAAATTTGGATAAGAGCATCAAGTTTGCAACAAATAGGAGAAATCTGAGCCTTTTGGAAAATGAGAGTGGGCAGTAAGACAGAGATGCTAGGGCATCCTCAGCTGAACTTTGAGAGCTTTTTCTTTAAAACAAATCCTCCGTTTATCTCCCATTTCTTTGCTAATTATCCAAAGGGGATTAAACCCTTTGATCTTGGTCCTGCTGTCACCTTGGAGCTGGCTTACCCGTTATCCATTTTGGTCTGTGCTGTGGCTTTGCTGTGAAATACATCCTGCCTCCCTGCCCTGTACTGCAGTGTGGTAGGAAGGGCAGATCCTTCAGGAATCACCACTCTATCACAGAAAAGATGCAGAGATTTTGGAGAGGGACCAGAGGAGGGCCACGAAGATGAACAGAAGACTGAAGTACTTCTCCTATGAAGAAATGTTGAGGGAGCTGGGTTATTTAGCTTGGAGAAGAAAAGACTCTGGGGAAACCTCATTGAGGCATTCCAATACGTAAAGGGAACTTACACACAGGGGGAAAATCAACATTTTTACACAGACAAATACTGATAGAACAAGGAAGTATGTCTTTAAACTAAAAGAGAGGAGATTTAGGTTGGATGTTAGGAGGAAATTTTCCATTGAAAGGGTGGTAAGATGCTGGAACAGGTTGCCTAGAGAGCTAGATGCCCCATCCCTAGAGGCACTCAAGGCCAGGTTGGATGGGGCCCTGTGCAGCCTGATCTAGTGTTTGATCTAGTGGTTTGCTTACNGTCTCCTTCTACTAATCAATCTTGCAGAAGGTCAATAATCAGACACTGAGCTTACCTCCTCTAGTTTGTTTCAGATCAGAATTTGATCCTCCTTAGGTAAAGGACACTGAGACAAAAATCAAGACTGATGGGTTTTTCAGTTTCACCCAAATAATCTTTTTCCTCTCCTCTCCTCTCCTCTCCTC
>VXAB01003169.1:332-36577 GCA_013399175.1 Odontophorus gujanensis | reverse complement strand
CTCCCATTTCTTTGCTAATTATCCAAAGGGGATTAAACCCTTTGATCTTGGTCCTGCTGTCACCTTGGAGCTGGTTTACCCGTTATCCATTTTGGTCAGTGCTGTGGCTTTGCTGTGAAATACATCCTGCCTCCCTGCCCTGTACTGCAGTGTGGTAGGAAGGGCAGATCCTTCAGGAATCACCACTCTATCACAGAAAGGATGCAGAGATTTTGGAGAGGGACCAGAGGAGGGCCACGAAGATGAACAGAAGACTGAAGTACTTCTCCTATGAAGAAACGTTGAGGGAGCTGGGTTATTTAGCTTGGAGAAGAAAAGACTCTGGGGAAACCTCATTGAGGCATTCCAATACGTAAAGGGAACTTACACACAGGGGGAAAATCAACATTTTTACACAGACAAATACTGATAGAACAAGGAAGTATGTCTTTAAACTAAAAGAGAGGAGATTTAGGTTGGATGTTAGGAGGAAATTTTCCATTGAAAGGGTGGTAAGATGCTGGAACAGGTTGCCTAGAGAGCTAGATGCCCCATCCCTGGAGGCACTCAAGGCCAGGTTGGATGGGGCCCTGTGCAGCCTGATCTAGTGTTTGATCTAGTGGTTTGCTTACAGTAGGAGAGTTGGAACTAGAAAATATTTGAAATCCCTTCCAATCCATCATTCACACATGGGTTAGGAACAAAGGCTCTGTCCAAACCATGCAAGTGTACCTACGCATTATTTACTGTCCTGCATAGAGCATATGCTGCACACCCCAGCCACTAGAAAACCAATGTTTATGGGTAAATGAATATGAAAATGATTGCTACTGTAATGTTGGAAATAAAAGAGGAGGAATTTCTTTTCTAGTGTTGACATATGAGTAAATCATTATGGCTTACTGACATTTCTCATAAAGACTTTCTCCTAGGAACCAAGGAGATCTGTCAGCATAGAGTGAAGTGTGTACAAATGAAGCATAAATCTACACTCCTGAGGAAAGTGAGAAGCGTCAGTACTTTTGGAGTCCGGGGAAGGGGGGACAATTCTGATGCAAAACCTGGGGGAGTATATCCAGGGTTATGACGCTCTCTTAGCTCACAGTGAGATCACGGTGATGCAATCATTGTGTTGTATCAGTGCTCACGAAGCAGCTGCAACTCTTCTTAAAGCATGAAGTGTTGGAAAAGAGAGAAAAATATTCTGATATGGCAGCGTGCCTGGCTTCAGCTGTGTTTCTAAAAACATCTTACAGGTCTGTTTTGGGAAAATAATTTAAAAAAAGTTTTAAAGATGACAGCGTTCGGTGAAGCTGCAGGTAGTATCCTTGTAATGGTATAGTGGGAGATAATAGAGCTATGAAGTATGACAGGTCAAAAGATATGGATTTAACCATAGGAAGCTCTATAATTAGAGTTAAAACAAGACTAGCCAGTTTTCCTGAAATATATGCTCTCATTTTCACTTAGGCACCTGAATAGTTTTAGAATCACTTAAATGTTTTTATGGAACTGTCTCTATCTTCAGTACCTTAGAGTAATGAGTTTCAGTTTATTTTTCTATATATTTTTCTAAAGAGTATGTTCGAAGGGAATGCAGAAAATGAAACTCCAGGAAGCCAGACATTATAAATATCAGCTTCTTCCAACTACAGAACATTTAGAATCTTGATATCTGGAAAAGAGTCAGCAGTGAATACTGCTCTCCATACACTCATATTAGCCCCAAGAGTGGAAGGGAATCATACTCTGAAGCCTGACAAAAAATCCAAGTTATCTTTTTCTCATTCTCCAGAAGACCCTGATCACTATTTCTGAACAGAATTTTCCAAATATCCGACCTGTACCTTCCCTGGCACAACTTTACCTCTCATCCTATCGCTGTTGCTTGAGAGAAGAAGCCGATCTCCACCTTGCTACAACCTTTCAGGGAGTTGTAGGATCTTATGAAGTCTCCCTTGAGCCTTGTCTTCTTCACGCTGAACAATCTCAGTTCCCTCAGCTGCTCTCTATAAGGCCTGCACTCCAGACCTTCATTGCCTTTCTTTGGACACCAGTGCCTCGATATCTTTCTTGGAGTAAGGGGCCCAAAAATGAACGCATACTGTGGGTGCAGCTTTACCAGTGCCAAGTACAGTTCATCTATTAAAAGTTAATTGTAGGGAAAAGAGTCTATTATGAGTAGGAGCAAAGTGCAGCTGTGTTGTTAAGTCATTCAAACTGTCACTGTGCTACAGTTATTGGAGAGGTGAGGTCTCCATGGTGGTGTTGGTCTCATTCCTCATTTGCCTTGGGTGTGGTACTGTTTTGTTTTAAGGGTTCAGTGACTGTGTGGAGATCACAGTGTGAGTGTGAGATGTGAAGATATTTTTCTTGCATCGCAGTCTGCAAACACTGAATAGAGGCTACTGGGGTAATCACAGTAGTTACCAGGTTCCCAACACTTCCCAACAGGCACCAGTTGTAACAAAGAGAAGCTCAAGAATTGATCTCAAGGCTAAAACCGTGCTTTTCTCTGACCAGCATAGTTCTTTTTTGTATTATTATCCTCTCCTTGCCTTTAATATCAACCACATCCTGGCGTGCAACAAGTAGTTCTTGTTGATCCATATTTTTATAGAGAATCTGTAGCAAAGAGTATCATCAGAGGTTTTAAGATATCCCTTAACCTCTAATCTACGCAGATGTCTAACTCATGCTGCATAAGAGACCCTGTGGATGCAAATCTATATGATATGTCATTCAAAAAAACCCAACAGTAATTACGTAAATAACAGAAGAATTGTTTACATGGGAGACAGCAAGGATTTAAGTATTTGGAGACATTTTGCATTTATAAAGGCAACTCCTTGAAGTGCCTCCAAAGGAAATAAAATGTGGAAGAGAGAAAAGCTAAATGTTTATCAGTTTAATCTGTTGAGGCTTCGGTTTTTCTGCCTTAAAAAAAAAGAAAGAAAGTAATTTCTGTTGCGAGCAGAAGACCAGACCTTGGCCTGAGATTTAGCTAACTGAACACACTCTTAGAAATTACTCTATATGGCATGAGAAACTGCTGAACATAACAAATGAACAAATGAGAGTCTGACAAAAGCTGCAGATAGTGCCAAGAGGATTAGACAGATTTCACAGATGTTTAAGGAGCATTTTTGTGAGAGACAGCCAAACTTCACAGTTAATTAAAGAGAACACTGGGGACGTTTTTAAAAGTGGAATTTTGCAAGGCCACCAGTGCTGCAGTAATTGCTTCAGAAATACCAAATTTGGGAGGTATGTAGCAGGACTGATGGGGAGAAAAGTAATTGGGGCACCTATTTCATAGAATCATAGAATATACTGAGTTGAAAGATGACCCATGAGAATCATCAAATCCAACTCCTGTTTATTTGGGAGAAAACAAGGGCAGAGAGAAGGAGGTAGAGAGGGAAGGGACAGAGGAAGAAGTAGCATGGGGAAATGGAGAGAAGAAAAGAGAAAGAACGGGCTGAGTCAACAAAATCCTACTGGTTTGCCCATTGTCCAACATCCATCACAGTTTGATCTTACAAAGTTCCTTTCCTGACTATTTTCTGTCTGCAAATGCAATTCGTTGTACGTGGAATATTCACTATCAAATGTCATACTGTGCAGACTGGTAATTCAAATTAGAGGTCAGGGTGCCAGGAATGGGAGAAGAAACATGAAAGCTATATACCCTGGATGCACCACAGGGATTGAAAAGGATGGGTGTCTTAATCTCATCTGAGTGCCATCAATCCCTGTCTAGACCATGAATAATAATGCATGGAGTCACTGGACATCAGTGACAATTCTTCTGGATAGAAGTCATTATTTGCTTTCAGATGTGTTGAATTATACCTTAAGTTCGGTAGGCATCTCTATATTGTTTTCCATGGTGTCAGGTCAGAAAGTGTTTTTTGTTGGTCCGTTACACATGGTCATGAAGAATGTCTAGAGCAATCCGTTGAACAAGCAGATCTTCATTACCCAAGGGAAATCCAGTGGATAACTGAGTCCTCTAGAGGGTTGTCTGTTATGGTCATAGGATTGTATTTCTTCTTACCACTGAATGAACATTTCCACATCCATTCCCATTATGCATCCAACACAGGCCACAGTGAAGATCTCTATGTAGCAGGCCCCAAGATGTCCACCTACTTCAAAGCAATATCATGTGAACTTACCAGCTCCAGTGTACTCCACAGCAGTATAGACCATTATTAGATCAGAGCTGGCCATCCCTGTTCCATCCCTGACAAGATGCTCATCTAGATAATGGTGATGATGAGTTGATTCATAGATTCATAGATTCATAGATACATTAGGTTGGAAAGGACCTACAAGATCATCTAGTCCAACCATCCTCCTATCACCATCCCTACCCACTAAACTACTAAATCAAATCCCTTAGCACCTCATCTAAACGCTTCTTGAACAGTGCTAGGGATGGTGCCTCAACCACCTCCCTAGGCAGGCCATTCCAATGCCTGACCACTCTTTCAGAGAAAAAATTCTTCCTCAAATCTAATCTAAATCTTCCCCAGATAGTTGGACTGGATTATCTTAGTGGTCTTTTCCAACCTTAAGGATTCCATGGTTCTGATTCTATAAAGCCAGAAATAAATTTTTGCATAATTTCCTGTGAGGACAAGTTCTCCCTTTAAGTACAGACTGATACGAGTCCTGAGTACGCTGGTATACATCCTTTTTTAAAATCTCTCATTCTTTAAAAGGGAGATTGCTTTTATGATTCTTGAATCACTGGGGAATACTATACTGCCTACACAGTTAAAAGGTGTTCATATTTTTTTTTAAGAAGGAACTTGGCTCACTTCTACTTACAAGTTTGCATGATAATGCAACTGTTAGTTATTTTCTCAAGGTTTCCTGAACTTAGATGAACCTCAGACAGTTAGAAGGGAATGGTTAATTAGCCAAACTAATGAGACTAGAGATCTCTAGTTTCAGTGCAAATCTAAAAAAGGCTCATTAAAGCAAAAAGCTCAGCCAACCCAGCAAAAAGAAACAACACAGAGAGTGTTAACCCTTAAAGCACTTTTCCATCTAAGGATGGAAACAGCCATTTTCAGGAGAACATTAACACAGAGAAAGGTTGGTCCATGCTAGAATATTTTTTATAAGGACTGTTATTCTGTTGATGAGACAGATTTCCCATGGAAAATAAAGCATCATGATCAATTCAACTGTTTACATTTCCCATGGGAAAAGGATAGGAATAAACTGCAGTATGTTGGATAAGAATGCATCAGTTTTTAGAAAGGTACAGAGAAGGCCGCATATAACAAATGCCAACAGAAAGAGAGAAAAAAAAAAGATCTTCCTTCTTTTTCAAGCGAAGTTCTGGGAGGCAAGAAGGTTATTTTTCCCACTCAGCTGAGAACAATACCTCAGTTCTTCACCCAAGTGTATGATGAGACACAACTTAGTGGTGCCAGGTTGTTTCTGGCTTTCCCTTTTGCTGTTTTGACATTGCGGCCTTTATGATAACAAGGGATCACAGTTGTTGCCAGTTCTTCTGTTGATACCAAGTTCTCTTTCTGACACCGAACCCCAGCTCCAAGTTAACAGATTTGCAAGGCAAGGTGCAGTTGTGTTTTGTTTTAAATCTACTTTGCTACGTACTGAAGCAGCAAGGGAGAAACATATTGATTTACAGAATGCCCAGTAACTCACTGTGAAAAATAAACAGACCAAACCTTCACCTTGCACTTTCGATTGTTACACTGATATTTTCTTTCCTATTCTATATATTATACTTTCTTGTGAAAAACAAGAAGGGGAAAAAAAGTGGACTAGAAATTAATGATGCAATTTGCTGTGATATTTTCGCATCACTTTTTTCTTTTCTGTTTCAAAAAAAAAAAAAAAAGTGCAGTGAAAGGGCTGATCTTTATATAATACTTTCTACCTTGAAAAATATTCCATCAGCTGTGTGTAATCCAAGCTCTTTAATATAACGTTACTTATAGAGACACGCATCTTGATGTAAGTACCAGCTGCAGGTGTTGCCTTTTCTCTAGAGGCTTTGTAAGATTGCATCTAACACTAGGAAGGTGTGTGGGAGCTGCTTGACTGAGCACAGCAACAAAACCTGGGTGCAATGATGGAGATGTAAAAATACTTAAAGGAGCAAAAACCGTAGGAGGGAAACTGGGACTTTGTAGAATTACGGGAACAAATCATGTCTGACCAACCTGGTGGTCTTTTGTGATGGAGTGATGGCATTGGTGGACAAAGGATAGGCAACTGATGTCATCTATCTGAACTTGCACAAGGACTTTGACACAGTCCCACACTGCATCCTTATTTCTAAATTGGAGAGATATGGATTTCAAAGCTGGACTTGTGGATAAAGAAACAATTGGAGGGTTGCAGCCAGAGAATGGTTGTCAATGGCTCTGTGTCCAGGTGGAACCCAGTCATGAGTGGTGTTCCCCAGGGGTTCATCTTCAGACTGGTGCCCTTTAGCATGTTTATAAATGATATAGATGGTGGGATTGAATCTGCCCCCAGCACATTTGTTGATGACATCAAGCTGAGTGGTGCAGTTGACACAATGGGAGGAAGGGATGTGATCCAGAGGGATCTGAACAGTCTTAAGAATTGGGCACATGTGAACTTAAAGAGGTTTAACAATGACATGTACGGGGTGTTGCACTTGGGTTGGGGCAATTTCAGATGTATGTATACTGGGAAAAATGGTCTTGACCATGTCTTTACCTTAATAGATGTAAAATACTGATCTCTGAGTTAAACAGCACCTGTGCCCTGCTCCACTCAGCTGACTGCATTTTCATATTGATTCATTAACAGCATTGTTGCTGAGGCTATTTTTAAGAATAACATGTATCTACCTGATACAAACACACAATCTGTGAAGCAGTAGCAATAAACAAGAAAGCAGTCCCAGCTCAAAATGCTTGAAACAGAGAATAAATAAGAGTTGGGGGGTTGTGTGCATCTTCAGGATTATGATTGTATTGGCTTCACGGAGATGTAGTAGGATGGCTCTTATGACTGGAATGTTGAAATGGAAGGATACATGCTCGTTTTAGACAAGCAGGGTGATGAGGAAGAAGTGTATCCCTCTGTGACAATGATGAGACGGAGTGAATGGATGGGGAAACAAACTCTGCTGAGGAGGGACTTTTAAAAATGGCATGTAGTGACAGGACAAGGCTAAATGCTTTTAAACTGGAAAAGGATGGATTTAGACTAGATGTTAGGAAGAAAACCTTTACTGTAAGGGTGATAAGACACTGGAACTGGTTGCCTGTGAGGTTGTAAATGCCTCCTCCCTGGAAGCACTCAAGGCCAGGCTGGATGAGGCTCTGAGCAACTTGGTCCAGTGGGAGGTGTTTGCCTATAGCAGGGGGTTTGGAACTAGATTATCTTAAAGGTCTCTTCCAACCAAACCATTCTATGATTCTGTGGTTCAAGGGCAGCCTTGAATGGTAAACTCTGAGATCCTTAGAGCAATGAGGAGGATACACAGGTAGTTCACAAGCTGGTCTTCAAAAGAGCAGACTTTTGTAGAGTAGAGTACCATGGAATAAAATCCTGAAGGGAAGAGAGGTCCCAGAAAGTGAGGTAATCAGTGATCAATTCCTTCAAGTTCAGAAGGTGCATTCCAACAAAGAGGAATCAGGCACAAAGCTGTGTGGTCAGCACATTGGAGGAAAGGGATGCCATCCAAAGGAATCTTGAGAGGCTTGAGAGGTGGGCCCATGAGAATGAAATTAGTTTCTACAAGGCTAAATGTAAAGTCCAGCACATTAATCAGAGTAGTCGCAATGCCAGTACAAGACTGGATGAAGAATGGATTGAAAACAACTCTGCAGAGAAGGATTTGGTGGGTGTTTGTTGATGAGAAGCTCAACATGACCAGGCAGTGTGCTCATGCAGCTGGGAAAGCCAACTGTATCTTGGGTTGCAATAGAAGAAGCATGACCAGTAGGTCAAGGGAGGTAGTTCTCCTCTTCTGCTCCGCACTTTTGTGACCTTACCTGGAGTGTTGCCTTCAGTTCTGGGTCCTCCAACATAAACAAAACATGAAGCTGTTGAAGCAGATCCATAGGACATCCATGAGAATGCACAGCAGACTGGAACACCCCTCCTGTGAAGACAAGGACTATTCTACAATGCTAAACCACAGTATGATTCTATGGACAGTTATTTTACACAGAGAGATATTCATGTTTTTCAAATGCTGATAGGTCAAGCCTTGAAATGTCACTGTATAAGTGGTCTCTTATAAACTGTCAATGTATAAGTAAAATTATGTTATATTAGCAGTAGGGAAACTGAGGCACAAAGACAACTGGCTTATATGGTACTTAACTTTTCATTTGGAAGGGGGAAAAATCAATGGGTTTGTCTATGTTTAAAGTAAAGTTTAGTTTACATGAATTAGGAAATGTGTTTGAAATCTTGCAAACTAGAAAACCTCTAAAAATATGTAATAATGAGGAAACAGAGATTTTAGAATGCAATCACCTTACCTCATCTACTTGCACACAGTGTTTTGACACACTGTCAACTCCTATTAGATAATTTTCTTTGGAAAGAACCAAAAATTTCTTGTCCACTGCTTCCTTTTTTTTTTCACTTTAAACTTCATTTTCAGTCTTGGAAAAAAACAATCAGATTTGAATAATTGATTTCCAAGAGTGGAGAATCAATGAATGCCATAAGTAAACACTTCACTTTTCACTGATTCTTCATAATGTTACTCTCATTTCATTTCCTTCTTGAATCAACTTTCAGAGAACTGAAGTTTTTTTTATATCTTTCTTTGTGAAACAGAAGAGTCCATTGATTCTTAGTCTTCATCTGAAAAGTGTTGGAGAAAGTGGATGATTAACCTGGTTGGGAGCAGAGATCAGAGTTAATTGTTAAGAATCATAAATGTACAGGTGTAACAATATCAACTATACTTTCCCTTCTAACAATTACTTTTAATTCAGTGCTGATAAGATGATTCATTTCACCCCAGATAGTTTCACGGAACACGAACTGCAAACCAATGCTTAACAGATACAAGCCCATGTCAGCCTTGTCTTAAGTGATGCTGAGTTGGCATATATATGAGTCACTAAAAATCAACAGAAAATTACAGCTTGGATTATGAATCATTCATTGATACCACAGACATATGCCAGTGAGAAGCGAGAACTTTTGGAGAAAAGTGTGCATCCAATTGAATGACGTCAGAGAAAAAATGTAATTTCTGGAAGAAAATAGTCAGAAGAGTCAAAGCCATTATTTCCTTTTGGATACACAGTCAAAGTTTGAGTACAAATTGCATGCATTGTACCTAAGTGGTATCTTGCATGTTTTGCTCTGGAAAAAATGGAGAAGCACGTGGAAATGATCTGATTGACAACGGTGCTGTCTTTATCTTCAAAACAGGAAAAAAACCACATAGCTTAACTTATATCCTTCCCTTGACTGAAGAAGTGTCCAACTACATACAGCTAAATTTTCATTTCATAATTCAGAATTATCAGTACTTTGGACTAATGTGCAGATAAGATAGTAAATGAGATAGTACATGATAAAATGTGCTGCATTTTTAGGTAAACAAGCAAAACAAGATGAAAAAGAAAAAATAATTCTTTTTTTCCACATTTTGATGACGCTTTGGAAGAAATAGCAAATTAGAACAGAAATAATTAGAAGGCAATTCAAAATGAAACATTTCTCCTTCCCATGTTTTAGCTTTTTTTTTTTTTCCTTTATCCTTTCAATGGGAAAAAAGTAATGACTAGATAAATACAAGTCCCACCTGTCTGTCACCAAAATAGACAGTCCTTTTTCAGTCTGGCAGAAATGTCAAGATGATATCAGTCTATTATGAGACTTAGGCACAACCTTGTGGGCACTTCATAATTATTTACTTTTGCAGTTGGTCCTCAGTTTTTCTTGCAGACTCAGCATCTACTATGATTATTTGTCTGAAAGTAGAAAGAAGAAAGAGAATCCAGATCCCTGAAACTTGCAGAGATGTAGTTTAGTATAAATGATATCTTGTAAGGCAGGAATGAAGGAGACGTTTGCATTACTTAGACTTCTTTTCTACCAGAAATATGAAATAGTTTTCAGAAGCAAGTTTATGACTTCTTTTCTTACTTCACTGGAATCCTTTTTTTCCTTGGAAAGACTAAGCAAGACAGCCTCCAAAAGGAAATAAACAAAGAATAGGGCAGTGTGCAAAGTGCTACAGAAAAGTCAATTGATCTGACACCAAGGAACATCATTTATCAGTTTGGCTAGCCAATGTTTTCTGATCTAATAGATTTGGGCTTCCATATTACAGCACGTTTTTATTTTCTTCTCCTGTAATGGATGACAATTGCCCAAAGTCTCAATAGCAAAGAAGTTGGATGCAGTGTATTGTATCCAAGGTAATGAAGTCAGTTCTGGGCAAATTAACTTGGCTATATAGAGAAGGCTATTAATTTTACCTGAGGTGGCTGGTTTGCGCAATATTGCAGTAAAGCTCTCTCACTAACTCTTGCAATGCTACTTTAAGCATTTTTTGCACTACATTACACCAGGGAGATGTGCTACGCTTGAACACTCCAGTCAACTAAGCAAACAACTGCAAAGTGCAACCACTCAACAGGCTGAAAATCATGCAAACCATTTGTAATAAACAAGTACATAATTTTCCAAAGGAAACATGATTAGATGGCAAACTTGTATTGACATCACATCAGCATTCCAGCGAAGAAAAATAATCATCAATGATTTACCAGTAATGGCTGTGTTAAGTACAGATGGAGATATGGTTCACGGTATGACTTCATGGCTTTGGAATAACCTAACCTGATATGATAAATCATTTTAGGAGTCCAGTGTATTTACTTTAACTCTTTAGTGAGTAATAGTGTTAGTTCTTCCCTTCAGATTACCAGCATCTCAAAGGAAGAATAAAATCACCTAAAAAAAAGGGAACTAAAATCACCTCTTCTATATTCATTAAGACACCCTCAAATATAAATTGATTAATGTACACAGCTAAAAGGAAAGAAATTAGCACAGCTTTTAAAAACATTGTTCTGTGTCAACAGAACAGTGTGAGCTTTGCCACACAGCAGCAGCACATAGAAAATGTTTGCAGTTTAAAAATGGCATCAAATTCTATAGCACAAGCAGAACGGCTTGACTTTTACTTAATCCATCTGACTAAAGACTGAATAGATTTATTCTTTCCAAAGGGAAGTAAGACCTCATACTGGAGGACAAGAAATACCTAGGGATTCAGAAGAAACTTTTATGTTTAAAAATTTTGCTCTCCTTAAGATTTCTTCCATTCTGTTACAGAAGGGCTGAAAAGACATTTGGCATAGCACCAAGGAAAAGTTGGATGTATAATGGGGACCTGAAATAAAGACCTTGAGCACTGAAGCTGATATAAATTGTAAGTATTCAGACTTCTGCATAGAATCATAGAGTCATGGCATTACTAAGGTTGGAAAAGACTCTAAGATGGTCAAGTCCATTTGTCAACCCATCACCACCATGCCCACTAACCATGCCCCTCTGAGCTACATCTCCACGTTTCTTGAACACCTCCAGAGATGATGACTCTCTCACTTCCCTGTTCCAATGCATTACTGCTCTTTATAAGAAGAATTTTTTCCTAATATTCAACCTACTACTTTGGTGGAACAGGCAAGGTAGTAAACCACATATGGATATGGGAAAAAAAAAAAAACAACAAAAAACAGCAAGCAATAAACAAATAAGCAAACAAACTCCACAAGATGAAGGCAAGGAAAAGATGCATAAGGACGTGGAGAAAAGTTATAAAACATTTTATAAAGAGGAATATGAATAATGTGAATCAGTTGTGTGGTTCACACAGCTAAGTGATGTGAGCTAATAAGGAATTAAGGCAGTGATTTTAGCTAACAGTTTCCTGACGAAGTAGACGGAGAGAGCAGGAGCTGAAGACCTGAATTAAATTTTTGTAGATGCTCTGATTAGTTTGAAACAGGAATAACTTTTGTCATTTGGATGTTCATTTTAATGTCAAATAATTAGATCTAGAAAAGTTCATATGTTTATGTGCAGAGAAAGAGCATTTGCAGTGAGCAACAACAGCTCTCTTTATTTAAAAATCAAGAGAGATTCTGTTTGAAATGAAAGTCTCAGTGTATTATAGTCTAATACAGGTGAACATATTTGGATTTTGTGCCTAAGCTTTTAGTTCAGGCAACAAACCTCCAACAGATGCATGCAGTCCCAGTGATTCATTCAGCAACTACTGATACTATGAACTGGCTGCCCACAGACAGGCATCGAGTGCCATTTAATATATACTGAGGTATCAAGCTACTTCTGTGTGGTTGGAAATATCATTAATGGGAAACAGTGGCTTTCTGAAGTAGAACCTGAAGGCTAAAATGACATTAAGTGCTTATGTTTAGACAACTCCGTTGCACAATACTTGTTCAGGTTTATCTGAATTACTCCCTGAACACCATGCATCACTTCTCTGGGGACAATAATGGGAGTTTGTATGTATAGTGACCATGGACTTTGCCTCCATGTCCTGATCAGCAGCTGAATTTCCCCTGAAGCCTCTATTTAAGGATTTCTAGTAATAGTCATGGCTTTCTCACACCTCTGAATTTATGTATCAAATTTTTAATATACAAATGAAGTATAGCTGTTTCTGTGGTGATGCATTTTGTTCCAGAAATGGGGGCTTTCAGCCATCATTATAACAATATCATCATCATCATCATCATTTTCTTTCTTGTGATATCCTATACGTAAGATGGCTGCTTCTGTCAGTTTTTCATGTTGAAACTTTATTTTGGGCAAGGTCAAATTATTAAGAAAGCTGAGTTTTTTCCTAGTAAACAAAGGCATTGGTTTAGATGAAAATTGTGATGGGAGCAGTCTAGTAGAATCAACAGTCTTTCAAATGTAAATTGTCTCTTTCTAACAGATTCCAAAGAGACAAAGGGAACCACATCATTCATTTAACCATTTTTCTCAGTTAAAAGTAAAGAGAACCAAGGAATAAGATGATAGGCATCTAAAGAAGTATGAACCTCAGATTTTTTCCCCAGTTTGGAAATCTCCTTTAAACTACTTCAGTTGTCAAAATGAATGTAAGATTTATGGTGAAGTGTAGAACTCTGCCCTCGGGAGTGATGCCCTCCACTTGGACAGAGGTTAAGATATGCAAGGGCAGTTCCTGCTTTGTGCACAGCTACATACTGATTTCCACTGTTTGAGGGAATGTGGAGCTAAGTCACTTATTCCTGAGTCTGATAGTGTCAATCAGGGGAGATAACTGGTGTGGAACATGATAGGTTTGTGGGAGGTGTGGACCTGAGTCTAATACTAAGTAGGCTTTGCTGGGGATGCTCCTCTCACACCATAGACTGAGACTGTTTAGCTAGCTCAGGTTATTGGACTGTTCTGGGAAACTTCTTATTGACCCTGGAGTGCTGTTTTATAGATACATATTTTAATGTTATGCATGAGGCTCCTCTCATTTCATTTCATACATTTGGAAGGTTGGTGTCTAAGTCAGACTTAGGATGCACCAATAGACAGTGAAGTTGGGTATCATAATTTTGGAATGAAGTTAGGAAAAAAGTCCGAGCTAAAGATATTAAGAGATCTGTAAATCCATAGCAGTTTCACTTTTTAGCTTTTCTGACATCTGGATGCCAGCCTGCTTCTGGATTAGTATTTTCAGTGTTAAGATTTGAACTTCTTCTCAGTGTAAAATTGAATTGTGCATCATACTTTGCAGAAACTTGAAACCTGTGAATCATAGAGTCATAGAATTCTTTGAGTTGAAAAGGACCTTTAAAGGTCACGTACTCCAACTCCCCAGCAGTAAAGAGGGACACATACTGCTAGACCACAATGCTCAGAACTCCATTCAGCCTGACCTTGAATGTCTTCATAAATGGGGTATCCACCACATCTCTAGGAAACCTACATCCTGTCCCTCTGGTGTGTTGGCCACATCCCACAGCTTGGTGTTATCCACAAACTTGCTAAGGGTGCACTCAATCCCACTGTCAGTGTCACTGATGAAGATACTGAACAGCACCAGTCCCAGTACTGACCCCCTGCAGGACACCACTTGTCTTTATCTGGACATTGAGACACTGAGCACCACTCTGTGGGTATGATCTCACAACCAGTTCCTCATCCATCAAACAGTCCATCCATCAAATCCATATATTTCCATTTAGAGAGACGAATATTATGGTAGAGAATATCCAAGCCCATACTGAAGTCTAGATAGATGACATCAAGGGCTCTTCACTCATTCAGTGATGCAGTTATGGATCAAAACATCATCTTGTGATGGATGATGTTTATACAAGATCTCTTTCTTTCTAAGAGAACTTTCAAAATAAAGAAGACAAAACGTTTAATGTTTTTCTTTCCACAGTGATTAAATTATTGAAAAGGTATGTAAATCCTGGATCTAAGCTAGGGCATATTTTGCATTGCATACAACTCACCATGCTTTTGTTCAGAAACACATCTTTGTTTAATAGTTTAAGCAACTAACCTCTGGCTAGCAACCCCCATATTCTATTAACTGTTGTCTTCTGATGAAATGTCTCCTGCCTTTTTCCTGAATAAAAAAAAAATAAGAACAATAAAAGCTTGATGGCCTACTTGAACTAACTCATATCTTCTTTGGGAGTGATATCTGCTGCTTAGTTGGCTAGAAAGTAATAGAAAGGTACAAGTTACTGAATTTTGATTGATCTCTGATGATCAGCTCTATAGATTGCTAATGATATGCTATCCAGAATCCCAGATCATAAAACAAAGTAATAGTTTGACAAAATGCAATATCCCAGCACAAATATATGACTATTTAATTTTAAGTATGTTTTAGCATTCCAACTGCCTGGTCCCATAAGCTTCAGAGAAGTTATAGCTACTTGGGATTCTATGGCAATACTCACAGACTTAATAAAACTGTCTTGGGGACTAATGAATTATTTAAAGACTGCATAAAGAAAATGTAACCTATGCATTTAAAGTAGGAAAATCCACTATAAAATCATCATTCTGCTGTCTTTATCAATCTTACAAGTTTTTTCTTCGTATATTGGTATTTTGTTTGTCTAGTCCGAATGAATTCAGAATGGAAAGTACTGTCATTTAATTTAGGCCACTACTTTGTACTGCATAAATTTATGTTTGTATTCTCTCTACTCTGTGTCTGTATTTGCTCTATTAAGCAATAAAAAGCTCTGCATGAAATCCAAATAATGACATGTAGAAATCACACATCCAGATGTAACTTACATAGGTATGTAGATGTTTTATACCTGCTATTAACATTGACCAAGAAGATCATAGATGTTTTTTTCTTAATGCATAATGATAGATTTGAATTTAGAGTGGTGAGAAATGAGATCATTTGGATAGACAACTCACCAGTTCAGTAGCATCTTGCGAGGTCAGAATTTTTTATTAGGTTGAGTATGAAGGTTGGGATGGGGAGAAGGAAAAAAAAATTGAGGTAAAACCCTTTGAATAATGAGATGCCTGAATAGGTGTGAATGTTCTGCTCAGTAGGAAACTCACAGGAGATGTTGTGAGCAAAGATGTTTCTCTTCCTCAAATACTCTAAAATCTATTGCCTATACAATTATACAACTGTAGACACTTGCATTCCTGCATAAAACCCCTTGGATTTCATAAACCATAATCTCTCTGCAAGACACTTCTCACACACACCTGTAGAGCTTGTGAAGTCAAAAGAAATGGGAGTTGAATCTCCTGAAGAAAACAAGGTGCACTGATGCATTTGTTTGAGGTGTGGGTACAGAATGTTTTTACTTCAGAAAAAGGCTTGGAAAGACATTCCTTACTCATGGATAATAGGTTCTAGACTGCAGGGATTTCCTCTGTGTGCAAGGATGGATGGAAGGATGAAAAAGAAACACATTTCCTGTTCTTTAGCAGTTCTAGATCTTCATGCTTTGGTATGGAGATATCTCCATTACAGAAAAGATGTAAAATAGGCTGTTGGGCTGCTCAGCAATGTTATGGATTTTGCCTTCTCCTTCTTTCTCCTCACCACTCCACTCTAAAATTATCTCTGTTCAGTTTAGCTGTGTGTTTTTTTTCTCATAAAATCCACTCACTACATTAGCCTTCCTGGACTGTGTTGGAAACAACTGCTACTTGATACAGGAAGCAACATTATTTTTCATGTGAGTTTTTCGATAGCAATATTCAAATGGTCTCGTGAGCCGGGATTTTTGAGTGGGTTATATTCCTCAATGATTTACCTGAAGAGGGGGCTGTGGATTAAACATGGGCAAGGAAATTAAGACTTTGTAAAGGCATGGTGGTTAATTAACTGGGCTGGTAAGTAAGCCTCAGCATGGGTGGGAAGGGAGCCAAATTGCTCTGAGTTGTAGGAAAGAACATCCAGCAGCAGAGGGAGATCATACATTCAATGAATGCTAATACCAAATCATTCATAATCACTGTGTCCTCATCCTCTAAGGAGATAGAGAATAGTGAAAAAATAGATATTCGAAGCCGTAATGTTCAATTCTGGGAAGTTCTTCCCAATTGTACCATTGTTCATCCTTCTAGCCCTGAAAAAAACCTTTTTGTATGCTTTGATGTCTCTTACACAAGCTAAGATCTTCAGCAACTGTCCATCAAGCAGACTCGGCTGAAATAACTGCCAGGCCCCCACTGATGGCAGTCAATACAACTGCAATAGAAAAATCCCATGAGTGAGATCAGAGCTGGATCCATGTGAACTGCTAAATCCAACCCTACATCAGTGGAATTCCTCAGACTATCCCAGATGGTCCACAGCTTTAAAACCTCTAGAAGTGAAAGCTTCTTTGGAAGGACATGCTCTAAACCCATCAGACAAGCCTTCAATTGAGTGGAAATACTAAAGCAGCCTCTTCTGAATGGTAAATCTTCAGGGATGCTCTATTATTAGGAATATTTACTAGCTCTAGAAATTAACCCCTCCTCATTTGTGTTAACTGCATCTTACACTGTATGATAATGTGATACCTGCAATATCATTCTTGTTCTGTGATAAGAGTATTTTTATATGTCATTCACAGTTATGTGGACATATATATATCCAGATATATCCAGATAAAAGAGAACCATTCCAGTCTATTTGCTGATGTCTTGGCATTAAAATTAAGATCCTTCTTTTTCATACAGGAAGCTTTTGTTGGCATTAAAAAAAAAAACACAACAAAACTATAAACAAACAAACAAAAAAAAAAAAAAAAAAAAACAACAAAAAACAACCAGTAATCTCTCTTCTCTAATAGGAAAATAAGAAACTACAGAAAAAAAATAAAAATAAAAATAAAAATAAAAATAAAAGCAGGCTAGTCTTCAGCACCCTGGTTTGTAATGCTCGGAATCTGAGGTTGCCAAATGCATGTGGTAGCTGCTGTGGGAAGGGAGGGATATTTTCTTGATGTAAAACTTCTGTATGTTAAAACAGGACAATGCCAGTGGAGATGCTTGTACCATCAACATTGGAGTAACTAATGTCTAGCCTCTCCATCTTGGGAAATATTCTCCTGCTCAACTTCTGTGGCTGGAAGTGTATGTGTATCAACTATGCAGTCATCGTTGTGCTGTCATTGAGGATCTCTAGAGTAACAGGGAAGACTGAAGGTCTGTTAAGTACAAGGATCTGGATGCAGTTCTCAACGTGGGGAATGCAAATGACATTTCCATAAAAGGAAAGTGTAACAGAGAAAGAATTGCCCTAAAGATGTCTGTCTATTCTTCCCCTCTTACCCTAGATGACTAGTGTCAGAAGATATGCTATTACTTAGACCTTGCACCTCAGCCAGTACATCTGAAATGCATTAAGAGCTTAGTGTTAAGCTCAAAACACCTAAGATGGTCACGTTCCTATTTTATCACAAAAAGAACAATACTGTCTCACTAGGCTAACAGTGGCCTGAAAATTCTTCATATCAAAATCCATCCTGACAGATTTGCAGGAAGAGACAAGCTGCACAGCATACAAGCATCTTTTACATGCAAGTATATGAGCCCCATGTTGGCTTACTCTTAAAATCTGCCTTGGGATATCTGCAACTTTGCTGAACAGAGCATTACAGCATCAAATTATCAGTATACAATATGTCATTTCTTCAAGTGACTTCCCCTCACCGTATAGAAATCAATATTGATGAAGTTGGGAGGGACAGAACTGGATTATGAACCCTGCTGTCATTTTAAATCCAACCAGCTGATGGCTGTGTCACATAGGAAATGAGCTCTCAGATTTGTTAAAAACAGTTGTACAGACTGAAACTACAACCTCATCTGTGCTTTGGTAGCCAAGAGGATGTCCAGATCTTGGTCCTAAAAGTCTAGCTCATAAGAGTAACCAAGAGGGTATGTCTTATCTCCAATGGAGACATACGTTGACATCTGGTGGCTGCAGGGAAAGGGGAAACAGGGAAAAGAGGATGACCAAGGCACTTAGCAGAAGGGATGAACCCAGGGAGGAGAGGGAATAGAAGAGCGTCTGTGTTAGGAAGAACAGCTGAGATAAGTATTAAAAAGGGGGATGCCAGTATCATAGAATCATAGGATCATTTGACTTGGAAGAGACAATTAAAGGTCATCTACTCCAACTCCTGTGTGATGAACAGGGACACTTACAACACCAGGTTGCTCAGAGCCCTGTCCAGCCTGACCTTGAATATCTACAGGCACAAAGCATCCACCACATCTCTGAGCAACCTTTTCCAGTGCCTCACCACCCTTATTGTAAAGACTTCTTTATATCCAGTCTAAATCTCCCCTCTTTTAGTTTGAAACATTTTCCTTGTTCATTCCCATATCCTTAAGCATATTTGGGGAAAAAAAAGAAACTGATTACACTTATCTTCCCCACAGCCAGATGAGGACAGTATATACTAACAGACTGTTTCTCACAGCTGCTCTCTCTTAGCTGCTTAGAAAAGTTTTGATGGAACTTCATTATTATTATTTTTAATCCTATCACAGGAAAAAAAAAATGTCAGTTGTACTGAAAATGTGCTTTCAGAAGCAGTCATCCTCCTCCCTGAAGACAGTATTTTGATAATACTACCAACAAGATTTTCTGTTCTGGAGCAAGTGAATTTGGGCATAATTTTTTTATTTTGTTTTGTTTTATAATAAGAGGCATTGATGATATTTTCAGTGGTTTTAAGAGGTAAGAGGGAGAAAAACACTTTTTACTCAAGTAAAATATTTTGCTAGCCTAACTTTTCATGTTGTTCCTTGATTTTATTTTATGAAATACTTCATTTTCTGTTCCTTATGTTCACTCTCTATATCTACTATTAATCTTGAACTGGAAATTATTTTGATACTTGAAGCTTTTGTGTGCAGAATGTCACACATTCTAGAAAGGCTTTGAAACACCCAAATGTAATTTAGTGTTAAGAGCCTATATTCATGGATACCAGATCTCACTTCTGTGAGGTCCAGGAATAAACCCCTCAGCTAGCATTGATAGCATAGTTGCTGTTTCCTGAACAATTTATTCCTATATACAGGAGTAAAATAGGACACTATTCATTAGTGAGTATTTCCCAAATACTATCCAGTTTGTTCCATTTCCAGACCAGATTTCTCTGGAGTGTGTAGCAAGGCATTTATAATTTCACTTGGATTCCCTATCTATATCTCACCAGCCCACATGGGGCCATTCTACATGGCACAGATCCCTGGAACTGATTAAAATAAATAAATAATAATAATAATAATTCCCAGATCACGTTGCAGGGGACCTAAAATTGTTTTGACCTTGGTTTTGTTTCTTCCAAAAACTTGTTGTCATTTTTAAGTGTGCTTTTACATGTTGTGTTACAAATTCCAGGTTTTGACAAACAGGGTTTGCATTGCCTAATTCTAGTCACCTAAACATCATATGTGTGGTCCTATTTGTCCTTATAAATCACTGGCAAGTGCTAGTTATCCATGGGAGATGACTAGCTCTCTTTCTAGGGCCAATATCTAAGGTAGTTGGGTAGAGTCAATAGCTGAAACAGATGAACTAATTAGGTAACTAGTTAGATGAACTAAGCTCTTGAAAGTGCCAGTCTTTTTCCAGTGACTAAAGAATGGTCCCATAAACTGCCTTGTATAAGACATAACTTTCAAAATTTCACGTATGTGTCTGATAGATGCTAAAATAACAATGTGATTGTACTCATCCAAGCTGTTGTTGTCTTTCAAAAGCTGGATCTATATCTTTATGGTGCTCAGATAGGAGAGCATTTCTTCAAAGCCCCTTGGTAGGTTTAGTGCCTAAGGTGGTAATTTCCCAATGCGTTAGATAAAATGAGCTCTTGACCAAACAATATGACTCCAGCAGGAAGTCAAGGACTTGCTGTGATATCAGTTCACTGCCTTCCTTCCTCTATCCACATGGAAAATGTAAAATCATCAGGAATTTAAGCCTAGAAGTGTCTCCTACAGATAATAATTAGCTATTTTCTGCAAATTTTCTATCAGTTTTTTCCTGTACTCTTTAGCAATCATCACAAATTAAAATATACCATGTGCATGACTCTCTCTGTATTGGTATATATCAGTATATATTCATATATATCATTAAACATATATACATACTTATATTATGATCTCCATATCCATTTCCCTTTATATTGCATATCTCAATTTAGTAATAAAAGTGCAGTGTGATGGATATGAGCTCTTTCCATAGAAAACTCAATATATATCTCTCAGTGTCAATAATACCAGCAATAAAACACATCTCTTTAAAATACAGTCAGTACTTATGACTAGATTAAATTAGCAAAGTGCATTTGGTTACCTATGAAAAGAACTTAAAAGGAATTAACTATACATTTGACTCCTTTCTTTTCTCTCTCTCATTCCCTGGCAAAGACACACATTTCATTTCGACATTGATGTATATATGAGCTAGCAATAACTGGACTGTAATTTACTGAGTAGAATGAGAAATACAGAGAAAAGGCATTGCCCAGGATATGCCAGTCACAAAGTCTTCTAGCAGAGGAGGGCTGACCTTTGTGGAGAAGTCTGGTTTGCTACAAAACACCATGAAGGTTTGTATTGCTATCATTATTACTTTTCACCATCTCTAGTCACTTTGAGAACACAGGAATATATGAAACCCCAATCTAGCCCTGCAGCAGGTCATGGGTTGAGAGGAGTGAAGTTCTAGTAAGAAGAGGAGAGCTGGGACGATATGGTGAATTAAACCATAACTCAAGTACTGAAGTAATCGTCACATAGACTCTCTTTAACTTCTGATATCTTTGAAGCTCGTAACGACTTCACTAGGCCAGGTCTGAAATACAAGAGGACATACTGGCATCAATAAGTAGAGGCCGACTTAAGCTTGCTGGAAGTCAGCTAAGCAGAAAAACCTGACTTTTCCCACCATTTCTGCCTTTTGCAACTATGCATTTTCCTGTGGGCTAAGAGGTATAAAATAATTTGGAGGGCTGTAGCTGCCACATTGACATTTAATGGTGCTGTCATATTCCACACGTTACTAGTATCCATCCCTGTACCCATCCCAGCTCTGAACACAAGGAAGTCATGTTGCCTAGAGCAATACTGTATCATGCAATGAGTGAGAAATATGAATAAACAGCACTGTCTAATGGATCAAAATACTGCTTTTCCAGAGTAGGATAGAGTGAGGTGAAGGTAACTTCATGGTTTATCTATCACAGAATCATAGAATCATAGAATTGTTTCAGTTGGAGACCCCTAAAGGCCATCTAGTCTCACTCCCCTGCATTGAACAGGGACATCACAGCTCAGTCAGGCTGCTCAGAGACCTGTCCAACCTGACCTGTTCAACCCATCCCTATTCAGGGATGGGGCATCCATCACCTCTCTGGCCAACCTGTTCCAACGCCTCACCACTTAGTATGGACTGACAACAGAGGACTGAACTGAAAGAAACTGACTTCAATATTTCTATTCCCAGTAAGAGTATCCTATGCTCCTCATGGATCCCGATCCATGTCTGTTTTCAAGTTCCCTGGTCAGCTCTGCTGCCCTGTAAACCTTCATACTCTGATGTTGCATTACACCAGCAGAATCTCTTCAGGATGCAACAGCTGCACTCTCTTACTGAGCCCTTTTTCTTTTCATGGCTCATTACAGTAAGTCAAATTAGAACTCTATCTAATTGTTATTGCTGTTGTTAAGTTACAGTAGATGCCATTACTGTTTGTACATTGTAGGGATGGCATAATGACATGTTGTCTTTTGTAATTATATCAGCCAAATAATTCCCACTAAGTACTGTAATAGCATTTTAATTAATATTTTTACTCCAATTTCTATCACAGAATTTAAAACTCTAGCTGGCAACTTGCTTCTTTTGTTTCCTTTCCTACTTTCAGAAAAGTTGAGCTTGAAGGATATCAGCAACTCTTGAATCCTTTCTTGCCGTTAAGTGAGAGAGATTGAGAGAACTGGTTTGATTTTCACCTTAGCCAAAGGCATAACTTTGGGCAAGTGAGTCCATCTGCCTCTGTGAAAATGGAAGAGTATATTTAGCTTTAGTTCAGCTTGTCTTCTGCAGATGTGATTTCAAAGAGTACCTAACTTAGGCAAATGAGGCTCCAGTGAATCGGAATTAGTCAGAAAATTTCCTTTTTGCATCAGATCTAGGTTCATAAAACTATTTCCTTAAATAGTTTTTCTTTTTTTTTTTTAGTTACTTTAGGGATCATTTACCCAGGTTATATATGCATTTAAAGGGAAGTGGGAAACTGCCTTCTTCATCATTTAGGTGACTCTATTCTTAAGTATGCTGTAATTTTATTTACTGGAACAGACTTAAACTTGTTCAAGGGCTCAGATGAGTGTGTAAAGCTAACCAGGATGTAGTGAAGCTTATAGGGGATTACCAATTGTGGTTCTGCACTCCAGGATCCATCCACAATTTCAGTTCCAGGTATATGCAGTGTGCATGCTCCTGTGCTGGGAATCACACTGGTGTCCAGTCCAACTTGACTGGACTCTTCAAGTATCCTGACCTGCTCTTCCATACAGGAACTGTGTGATTTAACCATCAGGTGTTGGTTATTCGTCTTTGACCTATTGATATAAGTCAGAAGTGACAGCATTTACATCAAAAGCAGAAAGAAACGTGAAACTGAACATAATTCCATGCTTGGTATATTGAATACTAAGGCTGCTGTGACTCACATTGTGGTAATGTATTCACAGAGTGATGAAGAACAGCAAAGCTATAAGAGCTTAGTTTTTCACAACTTCTCAAGAGTCTGCTTCATAGAAAGGTGGCAATGGTTTTGTCATGTTGCAAGAGTTTCAAGATATTTGGGGCACAGCTTGCACTCAGGGAAATTGTAATCTGGGTTCAAAGTATCTTGTAATATGTCAAGGCGAGTCCTAGAGACAGATGGGTTTCAGTGGTCCTTCTGTGCAAAGATCTACAATAGAAGTAAATAGATCTACAATCTACCTTCTCATCCCAGAAAATAAGGAAATGAATGCATTGATAAAGGAACTTAGAACTGAAGTAAAGTTGAGAAAAGGGAGCTGATGGTAAAACAATGATAACAACAAAGTGGGGATATGGACATCACTTTATGCCTTCACTGTCACAGCTACTATGTTGGAAATTATGCCATCCAGTACACAATAGACCATACACGATTTTACCCAGTTGTGTCTGATGTGGAGGACTGTAGAGCAAATAAGCCAAAAATGCATGAGCCTATCCATGAGGAGCTAATGGGCAATTATTGCTTAATAGAATCATAGAATCAATGAGGTTGGAAATGACCTCTAAGATCATTCAGTTCAATCACTGACCCATCCCCACCATGCCCACTAAACCATACTCCTCAGTACCACATCTACCCTTTTCTGTAAAGTTGTGGCCTCACCATGTTACAGTACAATATTAAAAATAGTTACGGGACAAACTTTAAAAACTAGGTGTTTTTAAAGTTTTCTTGGATAGTCACAGAATCATATAATCATAGAATCACAAAGGTTGGAAAAAAACCTTGAAGATCATCCAATCCAACCATCCACCTATCACCAATATTTCCCACTAAACTATGTCCCTCAGTACAACATCTGAACATTTCTTGAACACCAGAGTTGGTGATTCCACTGCCTCTGTGGGCAGCCCATTCCAGTGCCTGATTACTTTCTTGAAGAAAAAGTATTTACTAATGTCCAACCTGAATTTCCCCTGGCACAACTTGAAGCCATTCCCTCTAGTCCTGTCTCTAGTTACACGGAAGAAGAGGCTGACCTGCACTTCACCACAGCCTTCCTTTGCATTGCAATGTGATCTTCTCATTACTTAATTTCCATGAGGGACATTTTGCAGAGGAAATGAATTAAGTCAGATTCCTGAAAGTTATTCAAATGTCTCAGTCTGTATGGATGCCAGAACAGTAATGAAGATTTAGATTTAGAATAAAGTTCTCAGAGGTATCATATGGTCTTTAAACTGGATAGAGATAAGTGACAAGCATGGATCAGCTGGGAAAATTTGTAGGATGATAATACCAGAAAGGAAATATTTCAAGAAATGCTTGGTAATAACATACATAGAATAACTATTAAGACATCAGTTCTTCTATATTTTGCTGTTATCTTTCTAGTGTTTTCTACAATAGTATTTTGCAATAAAATATACATTTAAACAGTTGTATAAAACCTTACTTCGTGAGTTTTCATTTTCTATCTACATCAGCAACAGATGAGAACAGAGTTGAGCTGTTTGGTGGGAGGGAACACAAGAGAATGATTCCTGCTCCCAAAAACTTTGCCTTCCATTTGTCTATTTCTAGGGATACCAGAAGGATGTTCTACAGTGATCACACTAGTAGAGATCCACATTTGATGTTAAAAAGGATCTCTTTCCACCTCAACATTTGATATTCTGTAATATATAAGTCCTATTTAGTGGCTCTTTTCTTTCTTGTTAGTAGAATAGGACAGTGATTTCTCTATTTATTTGGAATTCCTTTTTTTTTTTCCTCACATTTTGAAACTGCCTCAGTGAAAGCTAATCAGTAAGGAATCCAACAAGCTTTTGAAGTCAAAAGCTTGAGTTAACCAAAACATTTCATTTAACTGAAGTAGAATAGTATTCATCTGGTTTTTACTTTTAAATTTCATTCTATATTGTTTAACAGAACACACAGTTGGGGGGAGAGAAAAAAAGAAGAAAAAGTAATTTGGAAATGAAGAATCAAAATGTTATTTGCTGGAAAGGTCAGAGAGAAAGTTTTGTCTATATTTGAACATTGTGTTCTGTTTTCTCTTTTTCCCAAGAGATATTTAATCAAAATCCACAAAATGTTCTTCCATCAATGAATCAGCAGGACATTTCTAACCAATCTACTTAACATGCTCCACTTTCATGCATCAGCACCTGTGTTATAATCATGCCTCTGGAGGGGATAACTACTCATCTCTGACCAGGCAGCAGAGCTTGAGTGTTTTTCCTGAGGACAGTATTAAAACAAGATAAGAAAATAACATTTAGCTGGTTTAACATGCTAACACATGTTGGTTTGTCAGTAATAAGTTTTGTGCTAAGTTAGCAGTCTCTAGATTTGTTCTTCAGCAATAAAGCATCTCTGCAGTTGTTACTGATTCAGACATCAGCAACAGTGGGAAGTTTTGTATGATTAACTTTGTGCACAAAGACTTTGATTACTATGTGTGGCTTCCATGCTAATTTGGTGTTAACCCATAATGTGTAATTTGGTAAATAATGTAGAAAGTAGAATGAAATTACCGATACATATTTAATCAGTGAGACCTACAGAACTCTTACAAATCCATCACAGGGATCAGCACTTACTGTCCTTTCCATTCTCAACCAACCATTCAAATGGCTGGACAAACCAGCAGGTTCTTCTGCATACATGGAAACACAGAAAAATGGTTTGTACCATCCTCCTTTATATCCACATGTCTTCTGGACATAGACACAGCCAGAAAATAGAGCTCCTGTGTGTCACTGATGAGTTTCCCAAGACACAAATTCCCTCAGCAACCTACAAAGAGCATGGCTGTTACTAGGAATTATAGCATGAAAAGAAACTGACTCTGTACTCACCCTCTTTAACAACCTAAATTCTCTAATATTTTTTTCTGCCGACCTGAAGCTGCATCAAATGAAGAATTTCTAGAGTTCACCAAAAACATGGTCTGTACCTGCAATTGAAAAATTACTTATCTAAAAGCCCTGCATATTGCTATTGCAATCATTGTCTTCCCTTTCCTTTTAGATTGCATAATTCAGGGTCACTCCAGAATAAGTTTAACCTCGCTAATTTAATTTTCTGGGTATGAAGCTGGGAAAAAAAATGTCTTTTGTGAGGTTCCACTCTCTGGGAAAACTAAGAATACACCTCAAAGGCAAACAGTGTGACTTAACTTCAAAAAAGGAAGAGAACTCAACTTGCAGTGATCACAAATTGCAGGTTATTTATTGCAGGAGCTTTATTCAGTTAAGCCCTGGGAAATTTTGGCATGCAAGATTTATATTTTGAAGGAAATGTTTTCTGGTTATTCAATGGCTAAGGGGGTGGAGGTGGTTCCAAAGAACACCTCAGGAAATATAAAAATGGAACAAGAACTTTTCTACTTTTAGACACTTTTAACTATGGGTAAAATAAATTGATACCATGCACCTTGAGGTCTTGAAAACTTTGGTTTGATAGACAATAGATCCAGATAGTTCAAATCACCAGATGATCAAAAAGATTTTGCCAAATCTGTTTTTCCATTCCATTTGCCTAAGAACAAAATATCCACTTTCAGTCCAAAAAGTAAAAAATAAAAAGAGTACTTGCATTAGCAATTACTTCATTGGAGATCAATAATCTAAAATACCATCTTATGTCACTCAAGTTTAATTAAGTTTAATCCTATCTATAAAGGTACCTACATGTGCAAGTTTTACTTACAGATTTAAGCTCTCACATGTGCCAAGTTTTGCAACCTTACATTATCTAAAGGGGAACTAAGAGAAAGAAGAGGACAGACTCTTCAGCAGAGTCTGCTGAGATAGGACAAGAGGACATAGTTACAAACTAAAAGACAGGAGATTTAGGTTGGATATAAGGAAAAAGTTCTTTATGATAAGGGAAGTGAAGCACTGGAACAGACTACCCTGAGAGGTGGTGGATGCACGGTCCATGGAGACATTCAAGGTCAGATTGTACATGCATTTGTTCATTACAAGGGGTTGGACTAGATGACTTTTAATTCTCTTCCAAATGATTCTATGATTCCCAGTCTGTATGCATATCTGGGATTACCCCAGCTTAGCATTAAAACCTTTCACTTTGCTTTGATGAATCTCATTAAGTTATCAGTTATGCTGATTTATATTCTCTAAAGAACATCTTCAGGATTCCCTGTGCCATCTTGGCTCTGTGAAGTTTACAGTGTTATCTAGCTGCACAACTGATAGCTCTCCATCCAAATCAAACTGCGCTCTTGATATACCTCCCAAGACAAAATATATATAAAATATCAATATGCTATTCTACCCAAATACCATCCTTTAATTGTATTTTACTTTATTATCAACTACTTCATTGCACTCTCAACACAAACAAGATTGAGAGTGAGTAACTTCTGCAGTAATATGGCAAAAATCATAGGATTGTAGAATATCCCAAGTTGGAAGGGATCCATAGGATCATCAAGTCCAACTTCTGGACATGTTAGAAGTTACATGTAATTCAAGTATCTTCTTCCACCTGATCATTGACCTCAACATAAAAATATTTCTTGAGCCCTTAATGTCTATTACAGCTGGCCCAGACATAGTAGAAAAATATATTATTTTTGTACCTGTCTTTGTTCATAATGATGAGGGCTGAGGAGATTCGTGATATGTCACGCTTTCCAGAGTGGGACTATACCAACCATCTGCTCCTGTCACTGTAGGGATACTGAAATGTTGCGACACTATTACATTTGGACATCCAACTAAGGTGAGTCTGTGCCATTTGTAAGTGCATCTGTCTTTAAAATAATTTGGGTGGAGATTGAGACAAACACACACAGAGAAAAACTATATCCAAATGAAAGAGGAAAAGTTCCATGCCTACTGTTGATGAAAATGACATAAGGAATCTACACAAGCATCAGCAAGATTAAATATGTGCAAAGACTTATAGGAGGCACCACCAGAAATTCATATGGAAGTGTGACTTAGAAGTTTTTAAGCATATTGAATGAGCAGGTGGACATGCCCTTATTCAGAGTGAAATCTGACCTGTTATATTTTAGTTTCTCTTTCAGATCAAACTGAGAAGGCATGAGCTGAACCCAGTTAATTTGTGAACATGTGATGATGGTTTCACGCAAACACCATCTGTCATAGGTCCCAATCTAAGATCTGTATAAGCTGGGTCTTAGATGAAATCCAACCCATGCAGAGCTGCAGAAGAATCTGTGCTTAATATTCACAAGATCTGAGCTCCTGTGGTAGCAGTCAGACTTGAGTAGAAGTGTTCAACCTGTGGAGAAGCACATAATGATCACTAGGAAAGGGACAGTGTCTTGGTTAATGGGACTATCTCCAGGAAGACAGTGAGAAAGGGGCCACACAGTATATGTGTGTGGACTCATTAACCTCACTTGGAAAGCTCTTTTTGTATTTTCCTGTATTTCTCTGTGTGGATATTTTTTTAAACTAAAGATGCCTGATGTAAGTGGGATTAACTCTTAGGAAAATTTTCTGCAAAATTCAGTTTAGAAAATTACAAAAAAATCCAACACAAAGAAGCTGTAATTTTGCAGAATATTTCCATTACAGATAATCCATAAACTTTTCAAGTGGATTAATGCATCCATTGTTTCCCACAAACTATAAAATCAGTGCAAAGCCACTGATATCTAGGTCATTTATTCTGGATTTATAATTAATTTACCTCAAGTAACAATGATTAATAGATGGCTTAATACATATTTTGTTAATTGTTCCTGAGTCAATCTAGCTGCTTACAACCATGGAGAATAATTGAATATATTTGTTACTCATGTTTATAACATTTTCATTGTTTTAATTGGGTCACTGCAGTACTCAGATGAAAGCATGTTTTTAAAATAAGCCATATTCAACTGGGAAAAAGGGAAATCTTGACATTAAACCTTAGTAGACTGTGCTTGTTAGCAATTAAGTACACAAGCTGCATGTCTTACTGTTGCCCAGTACTCACACAAGGATCGAAGAAATGAATGATGGTGTCAGACCTCTATTTCTTCTAGCAAAGAATTCCCTTTCAGAAGTAGAATTAGGAGATATCATTTAGGAGAGGTTAAAACACTTTTCCATTTCCTGCAGTCCAGTTCTCTGGTACTAGCCTTGCTTTCACAGCTGTTCTATCAGAGATATTAGAGGAGACATATGAGTTGATTCCTTTGTTCCTTTTTTTTGTTTTTTTTTTTTTTGTTTTTTGTGGTAGCTGTTTTGAGTAACTATTGCCCTTGAATTTAATTCCATTTCAGCCTTCTTATCTGACTCTATCACCTCACACAGCAACAAATCCCATATTCTGTCTTCTGGATTAACAAGCAAGTTGTCTTATTTTCACATCCTCTAATTTTGTTGGCAGAGCTGTTCTGTACTTGATTTGTCAACTTCATGATTTTGCAAACCGTTATCTGATCCTTCACTTCCCATCTTCTCTCTCTCTGGACTGAAGGATCTCTGTACTGTTCGTTTGGTTTTTTAACTTTCTCCTTAAAGGGTACTTGCAGCACACTCTTGATTAGCTTATTTGTTTTAACTGGATCTTCTCTTACCTTCAGTGGTGTTTTCTGAAGAGGAAGAGACCAGAGCTTCACAGATTAATTAATAAGTGAGTATACTGAAGTCTTGTGTAACAACAAAATGATTCCCTCTGTCTTGTTTTCAAAGCCATTCCTGATGTCAAGAAATTTGTTGACATTTTTAGCTACCATGGAACATCAAGCAAGTGATTTCAAAGAACTTCCAGCAAACTTCAGTGATATTATTCCTGAATTTTAACTGATAGTTTTGAGTGCAACAACATAGATCCATAGAGTCATTAAGATTCGTAAAGACTACTAAGATGATCTAGTCCAACCAACAACCCATCACTGTACCACTAAACCACATCATGTGCAGGTATGGTGTGGTTTCTTTTGCCTGAACATATAACATTTATTGAAACAGATGCTCATCCATCCCATTACTGCTTACTCATGCAGTTCTATGAAATCCTTCTGGAAATCGTCACTATGGCATTTCACTTCAATCTTCTGTGTCCTACAAACTGATCATTTAGTCCTAATTTTCTGTTTAAAAACATATTAGCCCATGAAATAACATATTCTCCAGTCTTGTGTCATTATGTATTTTTTAATAACTTTTTATCTGGAGCTTTTGGTAGTCTAAGCCTAGCTTTCCTACTGGACCTACAGTGGACTCATACACTAAAACTCAATGTTTCTCATACAATTAGAGATCTTGTTCTTGATAGTAGATTCTACTTCTTTGCTACAGCTTCATCCTCACCACTCTATTATCTCAAAGACTATCTTGGGAAGACTATGTTGACCACTTGAGAAGAGTATAGGAATGTTGTCAAGGCCTGCAGGGATGTGACAGGGAAAGCCAAAGCTAACCTGGAATTGGACATGGCAAAGGAGATAAAGGATAATAAGAAAGGCTTTTTTAAGTGTGTCAACAGTAAAGGAAGACTAGGGAAGATGTGGGTCCCCTACTAACTGAGGCAGGTGCTCTGGTAATGGATGGTGCAGAGAAGGCAGAGATGCTGAATGCCTTCTTTGCTTCTGTCTTCCCTGTGGGAACTCCCCCTCAGAACTTCTGGACTGTGGGAGCAAGTGAGAGGGTCTGGGGAATGGAAAGCTCCCCTTTGGTGAGGCAGGAGATAGCCCAAGAGTGTCTATGCAACATCAATGTATGTAAATCCATGGGCCCCAATGGGATGTATCCATGTACGCTGAGGGAGTTGGCAGAGATGATTGCTGAACTGCACTATCATCTTTGAGAGGTCCTAGAAAGTGGGAGAGGTGCCTGAAGACTGTAGGATCGCCAGAATTACTCTGGTCTTCAAAAAGGGCAAGAAGGAGGATTCGGGAATTTTTTTTCTAAATGAAAACTAATTTTTAAAGTTGAAATAATATCCTTCCAGAATTAGTCTGAATTTAGAATTTAAGTCAAAAATTGCAGAACATTAATGTGGGAATAATTTTTTAAATGTCAGTGTATCTCCCTTTGATATTTTCTAACTGGAATGTTTCATTTTGAAAATACCAAACTCCTTTGTTTTGACATTTTCTAAGCTAAACTTTTTCACCTTTAATTTCAAAACAACATTTTTGGTTTCAAAAAATTACGCCTTCTTAAAATAAATGGCCAGTTTTTTCATAGCTTAAGTAACACATGAAGACAGTCTGAATACTTCATTCACAGTAAAAAAAGAGTTTAGTTATGCTGACAGAGGAGTTTTTTTTCCACATGGTTGCTGTTTATTTTTCCAGTTCTCTTTTTAATTGCTCTGTTTTACCTGCAGTATATAGCTAGAAGAGTGTGAGAGAATTCTTTGTGTAAGATGACATAACAGCACTGAGGTTGTCAAGAGCATAACGATACACAGAAGCCTAATAGACAGGTTCTTACAATTCCAGATCATAGAATCACAGAATGGGTTAGTTTGAAAGGGATATTATAGATAATCTAGTTCCAACAGCCTTTCATGGATAGAGTTCACTAGATCAGGCTGCCCAGGACCCCATCCAACCCTGTTTTGAATGCCTCCAAGGATGGGATATTCAGAATTACTCTGGGCAGCCTGTGTCAGTGTTTCACCACACTCTGAGTGAAGTATTTCTACCTAACATCTGAACTAAATTTCCTCTCTTTTAGTTTACAGCCAGTCATCCTTTATCTATCACTACGTGTCACTTAGGACAGAGCCAGGAATAACTAGAGGAGTTGTCAGGAACTTCACTCTTCACTTTCACCCTTCCCTGAATGTCTGTCAGTCCAGACGAAGAGCTGAAGTAGCTCTTATTCTGGCCAGCTCATCCTCATAATTTTCTCTTTAGGTCACATTCATATGATAATACTATAGAAGCGGAAATTGGGGTTTAATTAGCTCTTGTGGTACCCAGATAACAATAACCACTCCTGCTGCATCATGTCCATGACATCAAGTTTCCTGTTTCTCTGCTCCTATCACAGTTGATTACAGAGTAGGCTTTCTACTAATTGGGAGTGACTCTCTTATTATATTTTAACAATCACATGCCTCCTACACCCACCTGACTCACATTTAAAGGCAGTCTGCATCTGCGACAGCACTTCGTTTCCGGGGGGCTGGACTCTGATGTCAAAACTTCTCCACTGTGATGAGTCAGACAGAAGGAAGGGACTGAATTTCTTCCCTTCACCTTCACTGACGGAACAAAACATCAAAGAAATAACTGGAAGACACAATTACAGAAATGCATTAGTCATCAAGGGGTGGTTTGTTTAGAAGTTTTTCTAGAAAACACAAGCTCTTGAAGTCAGTTATCTCTAGGAATTGCTTTCTGTACCACCTCTGAAAGTAGAGAAGCAGAACAGTTGCAATGGCAGCAACCTAGCCCAGAATTGAGTTTCATAGAATCATAGGATATTTTGAGTAGGAAGGGACTTTAAAGGCCATCTAGGTCAACTCCCTTGCAATGAATGGGAACACCTCCAGCTACATCAGGTTGCTCAAAGCCTCATCTGGCCTGATCTTGAATGTCTCCAGTGATGAGGCATCCACTATATCTCTGGGCAACTTGGCCTAGTGCCTAACCATCATCACTGTAAAAAATGTTTTGCTTATATTCAGTCTAAATATCCCCCATTTTAATTTGAAACCATTTCCCTTGTTCTAATACTGACAGGCCCTGCAGTGTAAGCCAACAAAGCATAGGACATTGAACTTTTTCTCCCAGTGCAGATACAGAGCAGTGATTATGCCTCAAATGCCACTGATCACTAAGACTAAGGTCATCTAGTTCAACCACCAACCCATCCCCACCATGCCCACTAAACCATGTCTCCCAGTACCAGATTTACTCTTTTCCTGAACACCTCCAAGGACAGTGACTCCACCACCTCCCTGGGCAGCCTGTTCCAGTGCTTTACCATTCTTTCTGAGAGGATTTTTTTCCTAAAACATCCCACATCTCTCTCTTTTATTTTTTCTTCAAGTCATATATTTTATTCTAAGTTAGCAGAATTTTAAGGAATTTTCCACCCTGACAAATTATACTGAAATTATCTGCTGACTGTGTAATGTATTAAGGAAAAACACACGAATGGGGGAAGAAAGTGGAATATAAGGGAGAAAACGTTATGTTCCAGATGATCACGAATAGTTTAAGTTTGCTTGCCTTTATACTTCAGGAAATAATAAGCAGATAGAAAAACACCTTTTTTGGAGTATCTAAATGAAATAGTTTATCTTTGTAAAGGGGAAAACTAAAATAAAGGTTTCATTCATATTTATATTAATATTGCCTTAGATTTTTAATTATATATTGTCCTTCCTCTTGAAAAAAAACCAAAAAAACAACCCAAGAATAAAAGTGAAAGAAGCAGCATTAACAAAATGTAATAAAATCCACTTTCATTTCACTCCCGTTTTCTTAAATTTCCATTGCAAAAAGACAGGTGGCATGAAATTAAAAGTGAGAAAATCAAGAAGAAAAAAAGAAGAGAAAAGGCACACCTTTTTAGAAGTAAAATAAGCTGCAAAAATCTTCATTACCTTACTAGTGGAAATGTTTTTCATAACAAAATGGAAAATGTCACTGAAATGAGTGTGATCTATCTAAATGTTTATGTTTGGATGCAACTCGCTCTTTTCAATGATATAAGAAAAAATCCATTCCAGTGTTTTCTGTTAGCAAGAGTAATAATAAGACTAAACCTTCTTGAAATCCAAGAGTGGGAGTGGGACAGTCTGCTGCTGAGAAGATTTTACATGCTGGAGGAGGAATTGAGAGGCATTCCTCAAATTATGCCATCTGCAAACTGTGCTTGCTCCTTCCACTTTGCTGACAAAATAAGACTTGTTATGAATCCAAAAGATGAAATGATATTAAAAAATTGCTCCTTTTCTTTCTTTTTTTTTTTTTTTTCCTGCAGGTAAACAAAATCCAGGGATGCAGCCAGAAAACAACACTGGTTTTTTTTAAATAAATGACAGANTCTCCTTTTCTTTCTTTTTTTTTTTTTTTTTCTGCAGGTAAACAGAATCCAGGGATGCAGCCAGAAAACAACACTGTGTTTTATTAAATACATGACAGAAATTTAAATTAAAGTGTCTTGAGGGAAAAGGAGCAAATCAGTATGGTTTTGTCACTTTCGTATCACATTATACCAAGTTCCTGAACCCAGGCTTAAGCCAACACATTTTCTCAGAGAACATTTTGACTAGGGATGGTCTCAAAATATATACTTTTCAACTTTTTCATTTCTTTTTTCCTGTGGTACCAATATGGATGGAGTGAAGAGAATAATAGCATTCAAGTTACATAAGTAAGCATCATTTTAGAGTAATTCAGAAATAAATCTAAATTATGCAACCAGAGAGGCAGTGGAAAGGTTCATTCAGCTGAGCAGATAGTTTGTCATTAAATACTGATATCACTAAGAATATGTTTTGAAGATCTACATTTTTTGTAGCATACTTCATTGCTGCAAATCTATTGGGCAGCTGAGAAACAAGACTGTTAAATATCCATAGAGATCGAGTTGGTTTAAGTCACCACAAAACAAGGCATTTCTTACTGAGAAGTGTGGGATCTTAACATGATGCTGAGGTGCTGTATTTCCTTTCCTAATGAAAGTAGCCCTCAAGATCTCCATCTCCAGTTACCTAATTCAGTTGGAAGGGTTTAAAAAAGAAGAACAGATTTGAATTTTCTTTTTCATCTTCCCCATCCCAGGAAAACTCAGTTTTGCTCTGTTTGACTCTAACATAACTATTCCAGTGCTAAAACTGAAAAGAAAAATACACGCATTTTCATATGTGGCATTTGTAATTGGTGACAGCTCAGTCATCAGAGACTTTTGGGTAGAATATTTATTGTAGGAATCAGTTTAGCAATCAGTATGAAGCAGTACTATGACAGTCATGACTGCCTCATCTTCCCTTCCGCTCACCTTCACTATTGACAACATTATAGCTTATCTACATTCACCTTCATCTCCAGTGAGGAAAAGCATACGACTGTCCCTTTGAATCATAGAATCATTAAGACTGGAAAAGACCACTAAAATCATCAAGCCCAACCATTCACCCATCTCCACCATGCCCACTAAACTACATCCCCAAGTGCCACATCTCCACATTCCTTGAATACCTCCAGAGATACTGGTTGCACCACCTCCCTAAGCAACCTGTTCCAGTGCATTGCCAGTCTTTCTGAGAATAAATTTTCTAAATATCCAACCTGAACCACCCCTCATACAACTTAAGGACATCACTTCTCACCATATCACTAGTTACCTTGGAGAAGAGGCCTGCCCTACAGTTACTAGGCACTGGGAATTAGAAACATTAATATGTCTCCATTTGGAGAGGTAAACCTACACTACTGCATACCTCATATCCTTGCTGCAGAATATCACCTGTTTGTAGCTCAGCTTCAATGGGATAAGGAGTACAGATGAGTTCAGTATGTTTGCCAGGATACTGGAATTAGATATTGTCCTCAGACTCACCTATGTCTGATCCATCCAAGCCACTGTGTTATTAACAATCCTGAGACTTGAACTGGTATCGTTGGAAGCCAGGGCTGCTGGGACATTCTTCCCCTACAAAAGTTAAGCACAGGAAATACTCGATATAAGTGATAGTTAGATGAACAAATAAAATTATGTTGCTAAACATGTTCTTCTTTTCCTCTTCGCAGACACAGACATGAAGCTTCTGGAGATTTCATGTCAGATCCCCACTGAATTGGAAATAAGGGGAAAAGGAATATATATATATATATATATTTTTCTCAGCTCTTAGATGTGTACAAACTGATAGAAGACTATTTCTTCAAAATGTAGAAGCAGATTTGGGAGTCATGAGGTAACACGTTAGCTAGATCTGTAATTTATTCAGACAAATCCATCTTGGAATGGAGAACAAGAAGCAAGTAAAGAAAAAGGTTCC
>VXAB01003168.1:262367-346471 GCA_013399175.1 Odontophorus gujanensis | reverse complement strand
TTTCTTTTCCTTTTTTTCTTTTCAATCCTTTCTTTTTTCCTTTTTTTCTTTCCTTTTCTTTTCCTTTCCTATTCGTTTTCTCTCTTCTTTTCTCTTCTTTTTTTCTCTTCTTTTCCTTTCTTTTTTTTTCTCTTCCTTTCTTTTTTCTTTTTCTCTTTTCTTTTTTTTTCTTTTTTTCAAGCAAAGCAAGAATATTTCAGTGATGGTTTGCATTGTTGTGAGTCTCAGAGTCTTCCATAAGGCACTGAAGGAAAAAAATCAGTTTTTCCTATTAAAAGTTCATTGCACCATCATCAATGCGTGTCATGCCTGACACCTCGGCTAGAGTGCGACTGGCTCAGGTGGTCCAAATCCATGAAGTAGCCACATTCTCTGCTGCTTCTCCTCCTGCATGCTGTCAGGGTGAGGATCTGTAACAAAAACAAGACTTCATTTTTCTCCTCTGAGAAGGAGCCCTCATGAGACAGTAATGAACCAACCTGCATAGGAAGGGAGGCAGCACAGAGCTCTGACAGTGCCCAGAGTGGGGAAACCCCCTGTTCTGCTTCCCTGCACACAGCACACGCAGCACTGTGTGCCGGGGCATTCCCACCCCTGGGATGCTTCTCCCCAGGTGCCCACACAGCCGTTTCTTAGCAAAAGATGAGGGCTGAGAGAGCTACAGGTCGCTGGGGAGATGTGTTCTCACTGCAGCCTGGAGCCCACGGCGCAGCGGGCACTGCAGGCAGGCAGCAGCCTGCTCCTGTGCAGGGAAGGGCTGACTTAAATCCCCACAGAGGTTAAATAATAACGCACAGAAGTTAAAGAAGAGGGCCTCTAGTTGTCTGGACCTTACTCGTACCCCTAGATTTTCACGCTTTCTGTGCCATACACGTTGTAGCCTTCTCTGTACGTAGCGTAATTCTGGGTATTGGTGGCGGGAGCGGGTTTAAAGTTTTGGGTGTTCTTGGTGAGTTTCATTCGCTTGGACTCTGCCCGAGACTTGTAACAAAACTCGATTAAAGCCACCATCATGGCGAGCCCGAGGCCTCCGACAAGAATATAGAAAACCCCGGCCACATTGCTCAGGCTCAGAGCACTGGTCTTGTCCTAAGAGAAACGAACCACGCCGTTAGTTTTGCTGTGAGAAAAGGCAGACAGAAAAACAGGTTACTTTGCACTCAGTCCTAACAACGACCACACACGGCACAAACTCTCCACTCAAGTCCAAATCCCCCAGACCCCCACACGACCCAACAGCCTTACCCGCTGCGGTCACGCTGCGTCACCCTACAGGTGCCGCTGGCCCTGTGGGACAGGGATGGCAGCAGGAGCTGCTCTGTCCCACACCGGTTGCCAAGCAAAACCTTGGCCATGTGGAAGTCAATGGGGTTTTGGCCATTGGCTCCCCCAGGCCTTCACAGGGCAAAGCTGGAGGTCAGGGCACCTTTGGGGAGCTCTAGCGGACAGGCCAGGGCTACATGAAGTAGCAGGTTCTTGAATTATGGAAGTAAAAAGAAAAACCACCAGATGCCTGGCGTTGGTGAATGTAGATAAAATCAGTGAGATGCTCTAAGTTTTCTACCTTTTGTCAATGGGGTTTTGGCCATTGGCTCCCCCAGGCCTTCACAGGGCAAAGCTGGAGGTCAGGGCACCTTTGGGGAGCTCTAGCGGACAGGCCAGGGCTACATGAAGTAGCAGGTTCTTGAATTATGGAAGTAAAAAGAAAAACCACCAGATGCCTGGCGTTGGTGAATGTAGATAAAATCAGTGAGATGCTCTAAGTTTTCTACCTTTTTTTCCAACTGTTAAAAACAACAAGCAACTCTAGGAATATGGTCAGCTAGGCTAAGGTCAGCAGGAGAGCCCTCAGCTAAGCCAGCACCTGCAGGGAGCAGAAAACAACGCTGCAAACAGAATGTGCTGCCTGGGACTTGCATCCCTTCAGGATGTGGCAGATGGGGGGAGGAGGCTTTCATTTTGAAAAACAGGATTTTGTAATGAGATGAAACAAGAGTACAACCCTTTTGCTGCTGCACGTGGGAGATGCTGCTGGTTCACACCTGAGCTGTGAGGCAAAGTGATCCCAGGTGTGCCCAGACACACCTCAGTGTGGGGCTGTGTGCAGGGACATCCAACATGCCATGTGCTCAGAATAAAGGAGGCTGTACCTTGTATGAGTCTGTGTTTCACGGGCAGTTTAGATAGATGCATTTTAGCAAACAGCCTGCATTGGGAGCTGGTTATTGCTCATTTCTGCCTCTTGCCAATTGCTGCAGGGACTGTGCTCAGATTCCCTTCATCTTCCAGAGCCACTCTGGGGCTGTGCTCCAAGCAGCCCCAGCCCAGCTGCAAGCAGGGCAGCCTTACTGGCTCAACTGGAGCAATGGGGCCTGACATGGGGAGGGGCCTCCAAACTGGGAGCATTTGGGGGGAACAGATACAGTGAGTACTTCCAAGGGCACCAGGGGAGCTGTGCTGATACCAGTGGGACAGCTCCTAGAGGTGTCTTTGAGAACATCCTTCACTTCAACAAGCACAGCACGTGGGTGTTTTATCCTCAGTGGCTATATAGGCATTACAAAAACCCAATGAAATCCTAATAGGGCTTAAACCGAATGGCTTAAATGAGTGGTTGCTAATGATGCAGCCGGCCCTGCCCGTGTGGTGTCCCCACAGGGATGGGCATGCAGCTGGCAGCAGCCGGGCAGCAGCAAAATGGGTCTGGGTTTCAATGGGAACGGCAGAGAGCATCGCCAACAACAGCTCCAAAATTCAGCTCAACACATTTTGAAGTGGAGTAGGACGTAGGGCAGGAAGGGCACTTCTTCCTCACCAGGGGTCTGCTCTGAAGTCTTCACAAGCACGTGACTGTTGTGCAGACTGACCTCTATGGGACCTACGTGGCAATTTTGAAACAAAAAGCAGGTGTCCAATCAAACTGAAAATAATAATAAGGCAAAAGATGCTGGCCTGAATAAACCACTCTGCCTGAGAGGAAACTTGTAAATTGAAATGAGGGTGGCAGCTCTGAGCGCTTTGGGGGATTCTCCTTCCATGTCTTTGCAGCAAAATACTAAATAGCAAAACGTACTTACAACTAAAGCCTGTTACTGCACGTAAGAAAAACTGCGGTCATTTTCGGAGACTTAATAATTTTTTTTCTATTCTTTTCTCTCAACCTTTGAAATGTAAACAGCAACTTTTGAAAGTCATTCTCTGAATACACAAACAGTGGGTCAAAATGTGATTGCTAATCAGTACGAAAAGACCTTCAGTGACTGACCTTACTTCCGGAGTCCTTGGCTCCACATTCACCCTTATCGTACCACCATTTGTTTTTCAGCTTGTCTAAGATGCCTTGTTCACTGAGTTTCAATACTGCAAGGTTTACAGGAGTTCTTCACGTGGGAAATAACATAAATAACATTATATTATGTTATTTTATGTTATTCAAGCTTTAAACTACTTTAAAACTATACAAAGCGATAAAGCAGGGTTCCTGGCCACAAAGTATTTACACTGCAGGCAACTGGATCATCCCCTTAAGTTAACGCTACAGCAACACTATATTACCAGGTCCTGCCCATATCGCTTTGAGTAATCGGCACTCACTGTTAAATGAGGGTAGGAGAAACAAAGCGAGCCCAATTGCCCCGTTGCCCCGTTGCCCAGTCCCAGCACTGGCAGCAGCTCTGTGGTGGTGGTGGGCCCGGCCCAGCCGCACCTCGGTGGCACTAACAGACAGCAAGCCCCAGCCCCTCATCGGGGCACGCAGCCCTGCACCAAACACCTCTGAGGCCGAGGGAAGGCTGGCTTCACGTGCCAACACCGTGCCACCGAGCGGGGACCGCTGGTCCCAGGCAGCCTGGGCAGCATCCCCTTGCTCTGCAAGCTGCAAGCAGTGTGCCCTCTCACTCCAGATTTCATTTCAAAACGATCCAGCTCTGAGGGATTCCACGCACTGCATCTCCCTGCTCTGAAAAGCACTGCGCAGCTGAGAATACACCAACAATGGGGGGAAGGTTACCAACACCTTTCTCGCTCCTCTGCATATTTTACTGTGCAGATCTCCCCCTCCCCCCAGTCCCGTTCCAAACACTATTTTTAATCTGCATGCCTACATAAACCCCTTACGGAACACAGAGAATTTGCATAACATCCAATGCATTATAAATTAGCTTTCACAACGTTATACAGTATTGGGAAATGAGAAGGCTTAACATGCTAATTAGGGCGCTTTATTATTTTTCTTAAAGCCGAGATTGCTGTTAATCGTGCACGCACAACTACTAAAAAAATGTATATTAAAAAAAAGTAAACTAAATTTATCTTAAGCAAAGAGAAGGGAGTTTGCCTTTGCTGGTCACGGCCCCGGGCAAGCATCAGCTCCCACGGCTCCAGCACTGTGGGTGTGGGATGGTGGGCACCTGTCTGGACCAAGAGCCCGCCCCATTTGCTGGAAGGGGTTGGGATATGGGGGCAGATTTGGGTTTTGTACTGAAGGCACAGGAGCGTTTTTCTGTGCTTGCTGCAGGAAGGTGGCTTTTCACAGCTTGCCCTGGTGCTGTTTCCAAGAGGAAGGCTGCATCTAAGCCACCAGCAGCCTCGGGCACAAGACAGGTGGCTCAGGGGATCTGCTGCACTGTTCCTGGGTCTCTCAAAAGACATTTCTGCATCTTTTCCCTGGGATAATGCTATGCTTTCCAGCTGCTTCTTTAATAACGTCACTCTTCTGGGGCTGTATGGGCTGCTCTGTGAGGTCCTCAGCCCTTTCCCTGGTGACTTCGGGTGCCTTTCCTCCACCTTTAATTTATGATGGGATTCTTCTTCATCTTCCCCACGTGGTTTCCAGGCCAGCTGCTGGTTAGCGTGGCTGCTTTTATCAAAGTGAAGTTTTCAGGGGTTGAGAGCTCCCGCTCTTGCAGTGCTTTGTACTCCTAGCAAAGCCAGCAGTGGTGAGTGGGATTGAGCTGGCAGTGCTCCCATGGTATGGCATGGTGCTCAGGGCTGAGGTTTTCTTCCTTACCAAAACAGAAGGACTTAATTGCTGATATCTGTGTAGGACTGGAAGGCTTGAGTCAAGGGGAGTGGTACCAGTAGCCCAGTGCTGAACAACAGTGCCCCAGTGACAAATTAAGCCATTTGCCATGGCTGATTTATCTAAGGGAGCATTGCCATTACGAAGATCAATGCCTAATGTTCTCACAGCCTTCACTTCTTATAAGATTCCACTACAGAATCCCGGCTACTTCCCCCTCTAAATGTCAGAATCACTGTGTGCCCTCCTTGTCCTTGTCCTTTTCCTGCCATGGCACAGCATGGCTTTCAGCCTGAGCTGTTTCCCTGTGCTTACAGGTGTGATAGTCGCTCAGAAGAAAGAGTTTTTATGTGCAAATTTCAGAGCTTCTACTGTGTTTCTGCTTTGTTATCTGATTATTTTTCCATTCATGCCATGAGTATGGAAAATGCTTTGACACAGAACCCATCTGCTGTCTCCTCTTCCTTTGCTTTATGACACCATCTCCCTGCCTGAGGAGCCTGCCCTGCTCTTGCACAGTGCCTCAGTACTGTTTCAGGTTAGCTGTAGTCATTTTTGTTCTGTTAACAAAGGCTGTGGCATGATGATATTTTCTTTCTGGACAGAATGAATTGGAAGTTGAAGAAAAGTAAATGAATCATCAAAGGGAGCACACAGCAGTGAAGGACAGCTGACACTTCCACTGCTCAGCTTCCCACCACTGCCCACCGTGGGGATGTGCCACTGCACTGCTCAACAACTGCTGAGACCAAGCTGCTTCTTGGAAAAGGTGCTTTTCATTTATGAGAAGAGAGCATCTCCACTGCCAGCCTTGCCAGGAAAGTGTCATTTTGCAAGGAAGAACTGATGTGCCATATTGATGGCCCAGTGCCTGGCTGGGCCCTCATGTGCCACAGCAAGAGGGGACCATGGTGACCATGTCGGTGTGCTCCAAGAGAAAGGCTAAGGTGTGACTAAACCATTCCACCCCAGATGCTCGCCAGCTGTGGGTAACTGGTGCTTGCGTGGCAGAAGCTCTCTGCAACACCGCAGTTATGTTTATTACTTGTAATCAATAAAGATTTAAGTGGTGATTGGAACAGCTTTGGATAATTCATATCCCATTCTATGCTCTAATGGATGTAATATAAATGTTATACCCAAAAATGATCATAGCCAAGGACAGCAAATGAACACTGCAGACAGCACACTGCTCCCTTCAAACCAGATGAAACGTTGCTCACGGTTAATCTAGGATTTTTAGATGCAATTGTTCAGAAAAGGGCACTGCAAAGAAGCCAGCACCGAAAGGCTCCCAGCAGCACTCCATCAGGGCTGCACTGAGCATCCCCAGCACTGGGCTCTCACCACCCGGGTTTTACAGAGTCCAACCTGCAGCTGTTCCTTCACCAACTACCAGCCAGCTTCTGGTGTTCCACAGATTATGTGTGTGCAGGGTACAAAGTGCTGTCTCAAAACTGTTGCTTGCAGCATCTTGAGAGTCCAAGAGCAGCATTTCTGGGAGCAGAGGGTGAAGAACTGACCCACAATCTGAAAGGAGAGCAGAACATCACCAGTGAGAGCTCCTCTGGTCCTTCCCATGCCTGTGGCCTGGCTGGGGCCCATGGCAGCAGGGGCTGAGTTGCAGCAGGGACTCTAGGCTCAGCCTGCTTGTATGGTGAGCAGCCAGGGGGCTGCTGTGTCCCCAGGGCCACCTGAGGGACGTTTGCATCTGCCTTCAAGGTTCCTGGCAAATCTGTCCCTCTGAAGACTGCAAGATTAATGAAGAATGACATCCTCACTCGGTGCTAATGCCTTGCTGAGCAGCAGGGGATGCAGCTTTCTTGAGGGGCCTTGGCCTCCTGCACAAATCTCAGTGTCATGAAGGAGGCGAAAGCGCAGTGTTGCACATGGGCCTCCATGAGCACACTGTGAAGAGCTCATTCAACTGGTCTTGCCTTTAATCCGTGTTCTTTCCTAATCCCTTTAATTTGGGAATCTGACATATTTAGAGCACTCCAACACCCGCAGCACGCATTCTGCTTGTTTCTCCTGGCCGTGGCTGTCCTCGCTGGCTGAGGCACTGTTGGGTTGCTGATGTCACCAGCACCCAGCCACCGAGCTGGGCAGTGGAGGCAGACATCAACCCCAGCACTCTGCTCAACCCAGCAGTACACCACACAGATCTCACTAACGTCATTAAAATAGAAAGACAGGAAGAATGCAGGAAGAGACACCAAATCCAGCACTGTTCTCTAGAGGGCATTGCTCGAGGTTAAAGACCCGTCTAAATCAAATAAGGCACTTTATCCCCCCAAGCTCTATAAATCCTAGCCTGATCTGTAACTACTGAAAGGACTTTTTGTCAGATCTTATTACTGAAATAATTTCTGACTAGGTAAGAAACCGGAGGGTGAATGTACTGCCCAAGCCTGCTGCTCTTTCCTAGATCAGCTCTCTCTCATGATACGGCCCGTCATAATTTACCAATTTAGCAGTGTCTCCATGCCACAGTTTCTTGTTTTGCTCTGCATCCACATGTAAGGGATGGGGAAGATTTGGGCAGGGAATGGACTCAACATTAAAACTCCGTGTGCATGTTTAAAGCTCACAGTTGCAGGGCACTCGAAGCAGATGTGAACAGAGCCCCGAAAGCACAGTGACTCACAATTCCTATTTATGTTTTGCCTCAAAAAGCAATCTTCTGTATTTCACATTGAGCACTAACTATTCATTACAAAAGCACCAGGCATTTTGGTGCTGTTTTCTTTAAGAAAGGAGCACTGGCTTGCACCATTTCAGACCTCCAACATTCCTTCATGCAGTTCATAACATCTTCGGGACTGAAATGCTTTATGGCAGGGTAGAAGATGGGACAGAAGAGAAAGCTGTCTTGTTTGAAAAGACAAAGAGCCTTCAAAACCAGAAGATTAAAAATAGGTGCCTCAAGCCCCATACATCCCCAGCCACCGAAGAAATACGCCGCGTGCTGATGGCTGGCGTTGTGTTCAGAGGCTTCAGTCACAGCCTTAAATCCTCCAGCAGAAGGGGTTTTTCTCTCTCTTGCTCCCAGTGGCACAACCGGATGTGGTTCCTCTGCTGATGGGGCTGGAGAACGGTGTCCCCGGTGGCTGCCGCTGACTTGAGATGTCAGGGAGGGCACTGCACAGTTTGAGTGTTTTCTGCCTCTCAGTACTGAAAGGTGTCATGGGATGAATTAGGACGCAAAGTAGTTTCATCAGAGCCAGCAGGAGCATGCAGGCAGTGCCTCGTGCTGCCGTTTTGATGTGGTACAGCAGCCTGCAAGGGCTGCTTCCGCACAGAGGGCATCTGTGGCCCGGCGGCTCTTCCCTCTGCTCGGACAGCAGCTGTCTGCAAGGAGAGCTCTGCAGCGGGTGCTGAGCATAGGCTGCACGGTGCCAAGTGAAAGCTACACAAATGATCTCCCAGGGGATGGTTTTGCACCGTTCCTGTTGAGTAGCCACAACAACAGAGGTTCACTCTAGTCTTCGTCCCCATGTTTTTCCATGAAAAGTGTTCTTTTGGTCAGTTTGAGAGATCTTGTTTACTATTCTTATAGCCATGATGGAGCATCCATTGCACCCTCATGGAATCTCTGGGTTTTTCTGTGCAGGCATTTGGTGTTCATTTTAAAACCAGGTTTTGGCTGGTGCTGGATTTGCTGCAGTGCGAAATACGAGCGTGGCTGTACGGTGCCATCACACCACCTACACATGTGCTGAACACACCTGCACAGAGCCAGACGTGTCAGCACCTGAGCCTGCAGCCTCCTCTGCTCTGCAGAGAGTGCACCGTCTGTGTTTGGCAGCAGCAACTGCCTCCAGGAAAGTGTATTTATATGTTTCATAAACGTAGCTCAAATAAATTAAACTCTGTACTAACAGGATCATAATTTAATAGAAGTGCCAAGTGCTAATGCAATAATACGTGCATATTGGATTAGGAAATGCAAGCCATAACAAGTCATTGTAGTTCATTTGTAGCAGTGCCTGAGACTTGAGACACAGCAGTGGGGAGGCAGTGGCAGCAGGATGGGGCCTGCATGCCATGCTACAGCCAACAACTTCTGACACAGTGACGTGGGCCCTTCCTGGCGTTACCTCATCCTTCCTAGGCTGGGGAATATGAGCAAGAGATTTGACTTACCTTGCGTGCGGGGTACCCCCTCACCTTCTCCTTCTCTTGCCTCTAGACATAGCCACATTCTCCCCCGTCTTCTATGAGCTACTTTCCTCCCGGGATGGCTTCTTCTGCAGCTCGTTCTGAAGGCATGCAGGCACACTGGGCAGCTGTGTCTCTGGCATGAACCAGAGGTGTGCGACACGCAGTTACAGTGCTGGCGAGCGCAGAGCCTGCCGCCTTGCGAGCTTGGTGCTGGAGGGTTACAATTACTTTGAAGAGGAAGAAGAGAGGCATTTATTTTTCCCTTTGTATTTCATGTGACACACATTACCACTGGAAAGAACCGAGCGTGGAGTTGAATGCAGGCGTACAGAGCTGGGTCTGCTCCTGCCACGGGTGCTGCTGCGTTCTCCTTTCCCTTCTCCAGGCCCAAGGAGCCCTGGCTCAGTTCCCCCCATGCTGATGCTTGCAATGGGGGATAAGTGACTCATGCAAGTAATTCACGGAAAACAACTCTTAAGCACCACAAGTATTATCAAAACAAATGCGTGACTCACAAGCCTTTTGCTGAGCCTTCCTGTGGCCGTGAAGCAGAACGTGTGGCTGTTCCACCGCAGTCAGCACTGCACAAGCACGTTTCCTTGTCGAGGGAGCAAAGCAAGTCCCCACGGCACTTTTGCTAAAGGTTACACAAACAAAACAGAAGGTTCCCGATCCTCAGAAGCCAGTCCTGAGCCCACCAGCTCCTTGCAGCCTGGACAACTTGCTGGGTCCTCATCCTGACACTCCTAGTGGCAGTCCTGGTAAAACACCCTCCAAAACAAGGCAGCATGCTCCCTGCCCTTCTTGGCAATGCTCTAAATGAGGTGCTCCAATGAACTCTTAAAGCACTAAGACTTCATTATTCTTATAAAACACACAGTTTTACTTCCTAGCATGCGAGAAAATAACAGCTGTCAATTAAGCACATACTTTGATGCCTTCATCCGAAAGCATTATTTTGCTTATTAAAGCACTACTTTACTTTGTCACTCATTTGCACAGTGCAGTAATGTCACATTACCTTCCCAGCTCTGAGTGGGAATGATCCCCGTGCCACCACGGCTGGCTCTCACCAACCATTCCATCTTTTTCCAGATCATAACCCAGGCACGCAGAATGGGTGGCGAGTAAATTCACACCGCTGAATGTAATTTCCAACAAATTGCTCAAATAAATTGTTGCATCTTTTTAAGATCACCATTAACTCAAATGTTCTCTATAAAGCACAGCACGTTTGGCAGCGGTGCCCTTTAGATGTCAGGTATCATCCAAAACGATGTCTAGCATATTTCTTCTAAAAATATGCCACTTAAAAAATGGTGCTGCAAATGCTAACTGCTGTGCTGCAAATGGATCACTGCAAAACAGCAGCGAGCAACGGGGCAATGAATCCCATCTGCTAATGGCCCCACTCTCGTCTGGGAAGGGCTGGGAAACACAGTGCTTTACCACGAGAGGCTCCGAGGGCAGAACTCAACGAGCTCTCCACAACAGCAATCTCCTGATTACAAGGAAACGACCAAAAAAATGAAGCAGCGTTGCATCAAGTACCATTTCACAGATGCACTCCAAAAGAGATATCAGCCTAAAAAAGAATACATCAAAGAAATTAAGTCAAATAATTAGGAAGGACTCCTGGCAAGTGAAGCTGGTAAAACTCCCCGTTCAGGCAATTTCCTTCCACGCTGGTTGTCATTCAGCGTTACCGTGAAGGTATGAAAATACAAGAAATGTATCAACTGCAGAACTACAGAAATTAATCTTAGCAGAAAATTGTTCCTATGCAATTGAATAATTGGTTTCCCTTAAGTCACTCATCCTGCTGCTGCTGCCTACATCCTGCTTTGTTTCTTGTAGCATTCCTATTCAGCCACCATTCAGCTCGGAGATGATAGGATTGTATAATATATAAAATAATTAGTTTCCAAACTGGTAGTATGTTGTAACATATTTCCTGGAATACATTTGTTTTATAACTGCTATTCTGCACCCTCTAGCATCCGCAAATGCAGCTGACACGCAGAAGTGGTTGAGAATACAGTGTAATTTTGCCACGGATCCAATGGATGAACCTAAATTCACGCTCGGTTAAGAGAGCAAAGTGAACAAATGTTGAGGCAAGGACAGGATGCCTGCACCAGGTAAGTCACCACACGTGTTAATGTGCATCACGCACTCACCAGGCATGGAGAGAGCCCAGCACTGAGCACAGAAGCCCCTCCCAGAGTGGCCCCAGCAGCCAGGACACTGCAGGGCAGTGTGGTGCAAACCCTTCCAGAAAGGTTGTTCTCTGATTCCCACCACAGGACTCCCGTCATCACTGGGTGATTTTCCAGTGGTCAGGAACGTGTGCTTTACAAGAGGTAAACTCACAATTACAGCTCACAAGCCCACAGCACAGTAACTTGTATGCTACAGTGCAGGGAGGATGCACATGGGGGGAACTCCATGGGATGGTGATGGGCACTGGCACAGGCAAACAGGCACGTCCTTACTCCGGGTGTCAGCATGAGCTACAGCTTAAGCCCACACTGGACGCAGGCAGGGCCAATGGTCTGCTCAGGCAGCTGCTCCCCAGGCCCAGGTCTCTACTGGCTAAGCTGAGAGAGGGGCTCTGTTAGCTTCGCCGGTAGAGAGAGCTGCCTCGAGCAAGCAATGGGCACCGTGTGGTCACCTCCAGCAGCCACCCACCACCCACCCTGAGCAGCGACTCTGTCCCCCAGGTGCTGCCATTCAATCACCTCCATCATTCACTCAATCCTCCCAGGAATTGCTTCCTTCAATCAGTTCCCTTCTGTATCTCCTCCTCCAAGGGAACAGGAAAAAAAGAACAGCTCTGAAGTGACTCCGGTGGGATCCCCTATTAATAAAGCCAGGTTGGTACAAACAATTGGCTGTGTAGATGGGATGAGAGCACGAGGGCAAGCCAGGCTCTGGCGGGAGGACAGAGGGGAGAGGAGGGGCCTGGAGCTGGCATGGCTGAGGATGCCAGTGTGCTCTGCCAGGAAGGCACCTTTCTGTCTGTCTGTCTGTCCTCCTGTCAGAGTGCTGTGCAGCCTGAGCCTGCAGGGTTACATGCCTGCACAATGCTGCCTCAAAGGAAAAACCATTTTGTCATGAAAAAGCCCTTTGATATACCACTTCTCCAGAAATAACAACTCACCCTTTCCTGCCTGCCCATCGTGTTTGCTCCTCTGTCCTGGTGTACCTCTCAGCATCAGCTGAGCAAGGCAAGAGCTTGCTAACAGACGGCATCACTCTTTGCAAAGGTTCTTCAGCACAAGCAGGAATAGAAGGATGACCCTGCTCTAATTATGACCATTTTTGAAATCCTCTTCAGCTTCCTCAGGGCTGCAAGCATTAGTTGCCTGGTTTTAATTCAATGAACTCGAAGCAATGAAGTTCATTGATGCTGCTTTGTACAAAAGGTTTGCTTCCATGGAGGCAGCATTAGGCAACGCAGTGCTGGATCCCAGGAGAATATTAAACATTTAATATACCAGCAAGTCTACACTTATATAAAAATGTTGTGTGAGGGATGAGCCACAGAGCCAAAAAGCACACAGGAGCTGTGCAGGTTGCTGCTGAGCACTGCAAAGGCAGGCACTGAACAAGCCAGAATGTGAGACCTTCTCCTTCCTTTTACTACTATGCAGTGGCTTTTGCTACAGCACAGATGAGGAGCTGAGTAACTCCCTAGGTAGCCAGCTGCGTGCAACTCATATTAATGGAATGCAGCAGTAATTTGCAGCGATCATCCGAAACTGTGATTTACTGAAAATACTGGTATTATTGATCTTTGACCAAAGCTGAAGCATTTTTATAAGGGAGAACAGAAGTTATTGTTCCATAAGGAACTGATTTTACTGGCTGCAAGAGGGTGTCACTGTGAAAATTAATCTCAATTTTTTTAATATATAAAACTGTATTTGAAAGTAAATATCACAGCAGTTCCTGTACCCAAGGTGACTAACAACGTCCAACCCATTCTAGCTATTGCTTCTCTTTACCAGGTTAAAGACTGTGCTGTTGTTAGTGCTACAGGGTCCAGCTGGCAGTGCTCCATGTACCAGTTAGCTCCTTCAATGCAGGATCTCCTTTGAGCAGCCCAGGGTGCGTGGCTCAGGCTCAGGCTGCCTGGCACAGGGGGAAGCCTTGACCCATGTTAGCCAATGGACATGTTGCAATGGTGCCTCTGGAGCTAAGAATTTAATCCACATTTTAAAAGCACAGAAAACACAAGCACTGTGCTCCTGTGTGCACAAGGCCGCCCACTGACTCTGGGCAAAATTATCCAAACTTCTCCTTAAGATTAATTTCCACTTCAGTGCATCATTTCAATGCCCTTCACTGCTGCAAACAACATCTCTTGCTTCAGCTTCACCTTCTGCAAGCCCTAGCTCCTTATACACTGCTGCTATTGCTATTATTTTACTACTAATGGGTGATTCCCATCATTGCTTAACTTTTCAGTAGAGCGATGTAATTGAAACTAAATTCCTTGTTAATTCCTGTACTAAGATGACTGATAACAGCCAGTCTGCTCCAGCAACTGTCACTGCTGAGCCCATACCTTGTGACCCCATGCTGGGACAGCAGCCCTCCTAGAGCATGGGAAGGAGCTGGGCTCTGAGCCCAGGCTGCCTAGCACAGTCATCAGAGCCCCAGGCTGGGGACCAGCCCCAGCAGAGCTTGGGGGAAAGGAGTCTTCCCCAGGGAAGAGAACCTCTCAGAAATAAGCCAAAGCTACAGCTAAGACCCAGAGGAGCGAAGCCCTGTGCTCAGGGTTGGAAGCAGTTGTTGGCTGTGTCCCGGTCCCACCAGCACGGGGCTTTCTATCTGTTAGTTCAGTGAGGTTCACGAGCTTGACCAAAAAAACTGCTGCCACCATTAAACATTGCCGCTTCTTCACAAGAGCTACTGGGCAAGCGAATGGCGTTTTCTTTTCTTTTTTCCCCACCGCAATGATTCGGATGGTTTTGATCTGGGTTTTTTTTTTTTTCCTTGTTGAGCACAATAACAGCCTTGCCGATTACTCTCCACTAAGGTACCCGATTGTGGTGACATTGAGGCTGACCTTGGAGTCACCTCCCCCGCTGCCGCACTCTCCTTTGTCGTACCACCATTTGTTTTTCAATTTGTCCAAGAGGCCTTGTTCATTCAGTTTTAAAACTGCGAGGTTAACAGCATTTCTTGAAACGATAAAACATAACTTGTAAGAAAAATGCACAAATGCTTAGGAAATCGTAACGTATAAAAAAAGGAGCACAAGAGGACAAATTGGCTAAAATTTCACAGAACGTGGAGCTATAAAAATGTCTGTACAGCAAATACAGGGTTAAATATTGGAAGGTGGCATGGAGGATAACATTTGCTCAAAACTGAAGTGTGCGGGATGGGGAAATCGTCTTTGAGAAAAAAAGTAACAAGAACACCACATCATGCAGTTAACATTCGTCACGTATGGCAGGTTAACTCGGCTTTTACCATTTAAATTGAAAAAGCCATCGAACTGTAAAATTAAAACAGCAACAAACAATCAGAAAGGACAACACGAAGAGAGCACTAAAAAAAAAAAAAAAGAATAAAAATGGATGCATTAAATAAACGAAACCGTAATTTACCGTCTTATTTAACTCCATGGAATATTGAAGATTTTTAAACTTTAAACGTTACCTCAAAATCCACAAGAAAGAAAATGACAACACAATACATCAGGGTAGGTGGAATACTATAACAACATGGATATTGTTATATTATTCCACCCACCTTAATGCTGAGCCTTTGGGGGTGGCTACCCCGTAGCCCTTGGAATCCAGGTTCCCGCCGACTTTCATGGTGTCGCAGGGCTTGCGCTGCTCGATGTACTCGTTCATCGTGGACTCCAGCAGGAAGGCAAACTTCCCCTTGGACTTGCGCACCCTCGCCACCCCGTCCGCCGTGGTTTTGGTGAACACGGAGGGCTCGGCCGACTTCATGTATGACCACATTTTCTCGTAGACGGCAATTTTCGATCGCTGGGAGGGAGGAAAGGAGGGAGGTGAAGGGCGGTCAGGCCAGCGGAACAAAAATGATGCCCCAGAGGTCTTTCTGCAGGGGTCTGCCGGCATCCTGCCAGCCAGAGGGAGGCTCAAGCAGATCCTCGGCACTGGCTCTGGGGCTCAGTCAGAGTTAGGAAACACCAACTTGTGCTTACTGAAAGTTCCCAGCAAACCGTGAGCCTGCTTTTCACAGCGGCAGGGGAAGGTTCACGATACAGGAGATGAAGCAGACCTTGCGGTGATGCTCATATGAGAGCAATCACCAAACCCTTTCTTAATCAATAATCTAACTTTCCAAATTCAGTTTTGCATTCCCCTAAATGATCACAACCACAAATGTTAGGAATGAACTGAAGAAAATTCCTAGTTAACTGCTTGTGTGCCATGTACATATTACCTATGTTGTTCCAGGTTTCCTGGTTTTGATACTGAGCCAGTACTGACAGCCTCCAGCTCAGCACACAGGCTTTGTGAAGCTGGAAATGCTGAGGAATGCATTGCTTCCCTCCCCCTCATCCCCTCCACAGGGATTTAAACCACCCTCAGATGTTAAAGCCACCTCAAGATTCTTAAGCATTGCTATCTGGCACTGCCAGTTAAACTTTCCTGCTTGGTCGATAGAAGGCAGTAATGCTTACTGAATTGCTCTGAAGTCTGGAAATCCCAAGGATTTATATAAGGCTTTCAGCCTGGGTTGTGGTTATCTCGAATTTATGCCTCCTACTCCTTGCCAGTTTCCTGTCCACAGCCTTCCTTGCAGAACAGGACTGAAGCATGCAGTAGCTAAATCTAGCTCAAATTTAACAAACTTTAGGCACAAGACCGTTAATGTCCATCAGTTTGATCACTGAGATACGTTTCCTCCTCATTCAGACCAATTTAATGTGTTTTGAATAATGCAATGCTTAACAACCAGCCCACAAACATTTCACGGGGAGTAAATCCTGCCACCACCGTTCTTCAGACTAAAAACACCCGCTAGCACTGCTATGATGGAGAGCGAGGAGCATGGAGGGCAAGATTTTGTTTTAATTATCCTTCCCGATGAGCTGAAAACTGCAAACCAATTAAAAGCAGCACCACCATCAATGGGAAATCAGAGCAACAGCGATGCAAGGTGGCTTCATTATGAGCTAGCAGTCAGGGTGGGGTGCCAGCAGCAAGCTGGAAGGCTTTGAGGTGAATGCCTCTGGGACCAAGGATGGCTGCACGGGAGCACAAGGGACACTGGGCACTTGTGCAGCAGAGGAAGGACGTCCCCACAGGGCTCTGGGGGGTGGCCACAAGTGGTGGCTGTCACCTCCCTGGTGCCCGGTGGGCAGTGGTGTGCAGCTGTGCGAGGAGCAGAGCTGGTGGCAGCCCCCGGCATGGCGTAACCGCGGCCAGCCCTGCCCGCTCCGCTCATGCAATTTGCTCACGCAGAAATGTAATAGAAACAGATTGCTTGGCCAACACGGGGACTGTATAAGCAATGTTAATTCTGCCGTGTCCTACTTTCAAGGTGCTTGTCCTTACAACCTTAATCTTCTTTTAACATAAATAATACAAACGCACCTGCCCATTTATATTTGCAACGGGCATCTAAAGGACAAAAAGGAAGGTAAAAATGTGGCTTTCCTGCTTCTCTCTCTATATCTCATCCAGACAAAGTGGTTTGCCTTCAAAAACAGTGCATATGCTAAGTAGGCTTCTGCTTGTTTTCCTCTGCAGAGCGTGCCTTTAATTACACAGATAAACCATAATTTCTTTTCCTTTTCATCTTCTAACCCACACCGGAATATGTCTTTAATAAGTTCTTTCATACTCTTTCCAGCTGGCCTGACTACTAAAAGCAATTGCCAATACATCTGTGCATTGTTAATAATAACAGTTATCTGATGAGTGCCAACAGCACAGTCAGAGCTGCAAATGGTCCGAACAAAGCTCCAAGGGCAAAGGGGGAACACAATCATCCATCATTCAGAAAACAAAATTTCTCGATTAAAACATTTCAGATTACAGATTTCTTTTAAAATTTAACAGATAAACTGAGCTTTATAATGTGCTCCCTCGTGCTTCTGAATGATCTGGTTAATAAAAATAATTACGTTTCTATATGATCATCATTGCCCACATCTTCCTCTGCCAAGTGGGGATTTTCACAATATCTTGTTATTAGCAAATTAACTAAATGAGTGTAGCTGTCTGGTCTAATCTAGTGTAAGCAGATAAAAACATAAACCAGTTATGCCAACACTGAGTGGGAACAGATGAAAAAAAAGCATCAGATGCACAGGTTTTGGAGGACCAGAGGATAGGTGAGGGCTGTGGCCAAGGCCCCATGAGAGGGGATGGGGCAGTGGCACCACTGCACCCTGTAGAGTAAGAGCTGTGCAGCCTGAGGCCTGGGCTGGCATTTGGGGAACCTCCAGGGTGTTGCTTACCCAGGGGACCCTATTTTGCACCTTCTCCACTCAATGAAATGACCAGTTGGCTAAAGGTGGTCAAACACACAATGTGATGAAAGATGGCTCTTTGAGTAAATGGTTGTCTGATTTCCCAGTTGCCTCAAAAAAGCAACCAACCAAATCAGAAGCTCCTGTAAGTCTCACCCACCACGGGTGCCTGGCACGCAAAGGATTTATGCTCCCAAGCGAGGTAAGGTTGGACAGAACTGCACTGCTGGTAGGGTCCAGTGGCAGCAAAACATTTTCCTTCTCATTAAATGATACTTTTAAAGAGATATTCAGGAAAAAAAAAAAATTAAAAAAAAAGCTTAAAAGCAAAGATGTAAGCCAATTCAAAGCCCCGAACTGCAATAACTCCCCACACACTCTTAACTCCTCTTTCATTTCTTTAATACTGCTCTCAAGAAGTCCGTCACACGCATTTCCTTGGGATTTCAAGGGGATATTATTACCATTTTTTCCTTAAAAGCAACATCTGCAGTGTTTCATCTGGGCCTCGGGACACATTAAAGCGTCCTTTCATGATTAGAGCCTTACTGCAGATATAAATAGGGCGGGCCTCGCTTTGTCAACAGCACTGCATCCCTCTGCAAGGCGCAGTGCCCTGCGGAGCCAGTCCCCTTTTTTAACATCACTTCGCCTTCCAGTTCTCCCGATCCGTGCATGTGTTCACTCCAGCACCTCAATGAAAAGCCAAACTGTCCCAGACCACCAAGCACGGGCAGGCAGGAAGGCAGCAGAGGCACCTGCTGACTGCTTCCAGCCCCCCAGCTCCAGCAGCCCAGCTCTGCAGCACTGGGACCAGGCGCCTTGGTTGCTCGTTCCCACATTCAAACTGCCTAATATTGCAAAACCCAACACCTCTCAGGTGGTTATCTGACATTGGTTACATTTACCTCTAAGAAATCTCACTGTGACAGAAGCGTCTCCCATTGACTGCATCACCTTCCCCCCAGAGCAGACGTCTGTCTCACACTTCCACTAAAAGTGACGCTGTGTCAGCTCCTCCGCCACCGAGTGTCACAAAGCTGTTGTGTTTGAAAGAAACAGTGCTTTTCCTCTATAGCTGAAGTATGTTATGGGGATGATCTCTGTGCACTCCTGAAGGTTTTGCCCTCTCTGTCACCTCCCCTGCTGCATGCAGATCTCTTTCAAAATGTTCACCCCATATACTTCATTCAAATGGTCAGAACGGACCTCTGCTTCTTCTGACAGCACTGGGAAATTATTTCCCAGCGGCCAAACTCAACATTTTCTCACAAGAGACCATTGGTGATAATCCAGTCACAAGTCAAATTCACCTACACCAATTTTACATTCAAAATTAATTGCATATTCTCACTTCTTTTCAGTCTGTATGTTTAACATTTTTGATTACACTGATGCTACACTTCTTCAAAACTAAGTGTCCTCTACAAGATTAAGAAACCGAAAACCACGAGAGCTGTGCTATGAGGGGAAGTGGGAGAACACTGCATGACCAGCCACGGTTGTAATGAATATGGATGGGTGGATGGGGGAGGAAGAAGCCCCGGAAGGATGTCAGTTTCAGCCGCCTTCAGCTCAGGGCTGTGCTCAGGCTACGCAGAGTTCATGCGTTTTGGTGTAGCCCGGTATGCACTGCTATGCAGTAAACACAGTGTCAAGATGCAGCACTTACGAGATAGGGACCTGCTGCACTTCACTAGCTCTTTATAGCTCTTTAACAAGGGGAATTTATAGTCCTAAATCAGGCAGATGTTGCTGACACAAAACACAGAGGTCCATACTACAAACAGCGCAGATCTTTAATCTGAATAATACACGCTGCCTTTAGATATATGCACACCTCACCGATAGGAACCTAGGTAGTTAAGCATGAACCTTAGCTTCATTATCATCATTCACTGCCTTTCTTCCATGTGTGCAATTAGCTCTTTTACAGCAGCTAATGAATCCAGCAGCTTATGAAGCATTAAGAAGCAAGTGACTCAGCAGGAGTGAACTGGGACCGACTGCCTTGCCACTGCCCTGCCGCCTGCTTTGGGAGCACCGTGAGATCCATCAGGTTTGGGCAGCTGCTCCAGGTGTGACAAACCACAACGGCACGGCGACCCCTGCCTTGGGCTTTAGGACAAGCATAGATCAGTGCTTTCTGCTCCCACAGATGTGACACAGAGCAACCACAGCTGCCTGGGGAAGGAGCACAGGGCAGTGGTGGGTGTCCTTGGTCAGAGGTCAGCTCTGGAGCATGCAGAGGCAGGCTCTGCCACAACGGGGGTACGTACACGGTAAACATCGTTACTAAGGTGCCTCTGCCTGAGATTTCCAAGCTCTTCACTAAGAAGGAAAAAATAGGTCTCAGAGAAAGCCCGAGGGCACATTAGTTCCCTTCCCAGCCGTGCAGTGGAAGGCAGGGATGTCACTTACTGAAGGTCATAGGGCACAGCCTTATAGATCAATGTCACAGCTTTTAGCCGCAGATAACTTGTGATGCCAGCAATTTACTTACCTATATGGACAGAAAAATCAATCCCATCATTACACGAGCCTCTTGTTTTTATTACATTCTGGGCAGAAGAAAGTAGGTCAGGTGCCGTGAGCAAGCACAGGGCGCTTCACTTTCAGCAAGCCCAGCCCCTGAACTGCCAACCCCATCCAGACTACAAACCTGTGGGGTGCTGATGATAAGCAAGGCCAAAGCCTGTACACTAGTCCGTATATTCGCAGGAATTAGATGTGTATATGCACTATATACACAGAAATGGGTGAGCATTTACCATCGCCATGTTGGTTTGCTTCCAAAATTAATGAAGACATAACTTCTGCTTAGAGATGCAATTCTTCTTTCCCAGTAGAGATGAATGAAGCTCAGAGGGCTTCCAGGTCCCAGTTTCTCCTTTTCCTTCTAGGACTGTTCACTAAGGGGAGGCCCTGACAGGGCAGAGGGCCACAAGCCACCGGCAGGCTCTGTCCCACAGAGCTGGGGGAGCTGGCAGGGAATGGACAGGCGTCCCCTGCTATGGCAGGGAGCAGATTGTGTGCTGCATCTGCTTCAGGTGAGCACCACCCAGCCATACAGATGAGCAAATCGCCGTTCTGACCTTAATGAGGCTTTGCTGACACGTCAGTCTGGGGAGCAGAATGTAAATCAAGATTTAAAACGTCCTTTCCTGGCACAATATTGAGCCGCAGACTACGCCTAGATTCATCTCCACACTTTACTGCTGCCATCCATTCCTCCATGTTGCAATACTGAAAATTAAAATGAAAGTCTTCACTGGGAGACAAGCTGTCTTTGTAAATCCTGCTGTGATTCATGGGCAGAGCCATGCCCGGTGAGCAGGCGGAGAGCGGGGCTGGGCGGCAGCAGCATGGCCGTCTGCCCGTCTGTCTGTGTGTCTGTCTGCACGGGGAGCAGGAGGCAGTGCACAGAGAGGGCAGGATGACATCAGGCTGAGGAGCATCCTTCCAGCCGCAGTGCTTGGAGCAGACTCATCTCGTCTGCACACCCGAGCAGCCCAGCCTTGCTCTGGGTTCAGCCCTTAATAAATTAACAGCAGCACTTCCAGCACAGTATCTGAGTGCTGTCAGGCCTAATGAGTTTTCAGCTCCAGTCAGAACGGGCCAACGTACAGGTGATGATGGAGAAACCCCAGCGGACGGCAGGAGGGGATGTTTCATATTCACATCATTAGAGTTTCTAAACCTCGACGTATTTTCTAATTATGCAAAAGCAACGGTAGCAGCACCGTGAGTAATTTATCAGCACCCATGTATTTTAAATGAATCCCCAACAAACACGTATTAATGTGACACAGCCACATTACATAAAGTAGGAGAGACTTGAGAATCCTGGGTTCTCAGTGTCTGGAGCAATGCCATTAGCATTACCATATAGCTGTTCTCCAAGAAGCAGAACGTTCAAACAGCAAGTGATTTTCCCCCAGGCGCTCCCTGCTTGTTCCTCTGGTGCAGGCATAGCTGTGAGTTAACCCGCTGCTGGCTGCATGCTCAGCCTCACCAGGGCCTTGCTCCATGCTGCTGCCAGGCCCCAGGTCACAGCTTCTCTGCACCATGCACTCTGCAACCCTGGACTTAGAGAAACTGATTTTTGAACAGTATAGAGGCGCACACAAGCTGGAAAGACTCAACAACGAGCACAAAGTAGACCTGGTAGGCAAATGCCATCTGTTACTGAAGATAAGGAGAGATTTATTCAAATATTTGTTATTAAGTGTTTGTTGAGAGCTCCGCTGAATCCTGGCTCATCTGCTGAAGTCAGTGAAATGGTTCGGGCACCGAAGCCCCACTTCCATATAAGGACATCCTTGCCAAGGAGTAGGTGATGGATGAGCTGCTAATTTTACTTCCCATAAGGATACATTTTCCTTTTCAATCCATAGGCTTAAGGACACTAAATCACTTCATGGGAACCCATTTCTTGAGTAATTATGTCACGTCTGATTTCCTGTCATCCTTAAAACTGCCTGTTAGCCATGTGGCAGAAGGGAGACCCAAGAAATCAAGAGAAAAAACCCTACAAGCAGATTGTGCATCACTGTGCAATGGAGAGCAGGTGATCTCTGCACACGTGCAGGCATCTCTCAGCATCTGTGCACACTCACCTACGTCAAATGGGGATGGGAGAGAAAATATATGGGTGAATAAGCTTTTCATATTTCTGTGCTGAGAAGCAGTTAAAACACAGTATTTTTTCAGATTAATTGCTGCCACGTTGTGTATCAAAGATCTACACAGCTTGTATTTGAAGTTATCACTTTTCTGTGATGTTCTGTTCTTTAAAGTCCATAAACACAACCACACTTCAATATTTTTGTCAGGCATTTGTTATGATCACCGTGTTGTTTTGCTCGACGCCAAGAACACTGAAGGCTTAAAACTGCTAATCATAGTTTTATCCGAAGGCGAAAGAAAAACATTTGTATGAATGCTGTGCTCAAAACAAGTCCTTCATCTTCGGCAGCAAAATACAATTTTAAATTAAAAATCAAAGAGTTTAACTACAGATGAAACCCTTTCCACTGCGGGTATAGAGTTCACAATGGTGGTTTTAACGGGCTCTAATGATGGTCTCAATATCATTTGATTGCAGAGAATGCATAAAAATCACAGAGCAGCTATTGGTTTGTAATTCAAGGCTTCTCCTTAACTATACTGCTTGCTGATAGCATTTATTTCCCTTACTTCTTGACTTCCCACAGCCTTATCAGAGGAAAGCAACGAGCTCTTTATCTTATAACTGATGTGTAATATACCAGTGCTTCAGGACATATAGGTGTCATTACCTTTCCCAGAAGTAACCAGGAAGTGAAAAAATGAGGACCATCTTAGGGCCACCCTCAATGTGACATTCTGTGTCTTAAAAATGTACCGTTTTGTGTCATATTTTTATGTATGTATGAAGTCCACAAAGGTCTGAGATCTGAGCCTGAACTGGAAAGAGACACTTCCAGAGAAAACTGCTGAAAATGAACTCCAAGTGCTGAGTGTTCCCACTAAGAGTAAAAGAACAGTATCGCTTTCTAGAACAACATCCATTTAGAGACAACTACTACTGAGGTGTCTGGTAGGCTATCTAAATGCAATGAGAAGTGAAGCGTTCCCACAGGAGGCACAAGGAAAGCATGTGTAGACTCTTTGGTGTCCTCAAGTCAACTATTGCTCCTGGATGTCCTGAGGTAATGGAGAGTTTAACTTCAGCTGTTAGTTTTATACATTTCATACAATACTGCAAAACAAAACAAAAAAATCCTAAAAATAATATCTATCTGAAGTACCCAAGCTGTGCTTGAAAGCTGTCAGCCTGTTTGAATTCTCCAGGCACTGAGTCTGAAGTCTTGTCTTTAGCAACAGCAGGAGCAATGTCGGTGTCAGACTCTATCCCATACTAATGAACATCAGTGCCAGGTAGGAGTAACCATCTGTAACAGCAGGAATCATCATATCCAAAGGATCTCTGGCCTTTCTGCTGGAACTCCTAACAGCCCTGATAATTGATGCCATTTCCAGGAGAAAAAAAATTAGGAACTGACTGGAGAGCAGCAACTCATTTCAGCTGAGGCACTGGGGAGCTGTCAGGCAGCAGAGCTGTTTTGTCAGAGACAACCTTGAAACCATTGCTGAGGAAAATACGAAGCTCTAAAATAAAACAGGAATACTTTCAGGCCTCCTTTTTTTCTCTAGTTTTAGTTAAGAGTGATTAATGGTGTGATATGAGTTGCCTTCAATTTCCCACAAAGAAGAGAAAGACCTAATGCAAGATCTTGCAAAATACTACCTATCTCAATATTTCATCCTCTGAAGTCTTGTCACATTAGATAAACCTCAAGGACGCCTCCTGAAATTTCAGGCTTTCAGTAGAGTGTACTAGCTGGTCAGCTGCGTTTGTTGATGATCAAGCACATGCTTTATGATATATCTTACAGAAGCCTTTCAAAACCTTCTTGATAATGTTACCTGCTATCAATTAGAAGAAACCAGAATAAATTGAAAACCTGTTTCTATCTCTAAATGTCTAGAAACACGTTCTCTCATTTCTTCAGTACTTCAAATACTGCCGAGTTTACATAAGAATTACTAATTGGTTGTAAAGGTCAGACCTTTCGAATGCACGCATATTGGAGGTCTGAAACCTATTAGACTGTGGCATTAGAGCTAGGTTGAGTGTTGAATTTGGATTAAATGATGTTAAACTGATTTGATGAGCTGCTCAGATATGCCAAAGCTTTAATTGAATGTAGTAGAAGATGTTAATTCTAACAGAATACCCTTAGAAGTTGCAACGTCACTATTTGTTACTGCTTTCTAGTACTGTCTGTTACTGGTTTGCAGGGAAGAAAAAGAGGCATTTTGGAGCCCTTAATCTTAGACTATATGTGAATAAATATTTAAGGAGAGCTTTTTCTCCTCTTCAGTATGGATGAATGCCCTTTGAAAGCCAAAATGGAATTGATGTAATCTATCGATTGCCATTTATCTGCCTTTATAAACTAATCACTGCAAAACATAAAATGTTTCTGAGCAGAAACAAGAAACAACAATAAAAATACAGGGAGGCTCATTTGGTTCTTAGATATACTGCGGGGACAAAGACCCTGATGTAAAGAGTCACCAATGACTGAGGAGAGTGAACAGTGACTGTTGTGAAAATGTTACCAAAAATATGCTTGATTGTTTTAGCTGAGAGAGCAATGTCATGCCAACAGCATGCATCATGTGTGCTTGAAAAAGCAATATTATATCTGGTTGTAAGTTACAGATTTTTTTCTTGTTATGGTCAGTCTGGCACCTTTCGCTGGCCAACAGCGCCCATTAAGGTCGATAAACAATCGGTATCTTTGAGAAACATCTGAACTTCACACTTTTATGAAGAGAGAAAGCCACAGAAGTCTCTTTCTGGGATCTTAGACTCACAGAATGGCTTGGAAGGGACCTTAAAGATCACCCAACCCCTGCCATGGACATGGGCATTTCAGAAGGGGAATAAGCATTGCACCAGACCCAGGAGAACCCATGGCTCTTCCAGGCTCAGACTATCACTCCCATTGATGCTCCAGCCATGGTGAGAGCAGAGCTCACTGGGAGGAGGACAGCCTCTGGGCAGCAGGTGCTCAGAAACCCACCACGTTCTAAGAGCTATTTCAAGTTTCATCTACCATTACCACCTTAGTTGAGAAAGACTGTACAGCATACAGTATTTTTGTGAACTTGCACATTAAATACAAGGCACAGCTTTTGTCCATCTCAAATCAACCAAAGAAGACTCCAGTTACAACAGTTCTGTGGCTGCGTGGCTCCATTCAAATTAATCACTCTGCAAGAAGTTAGTTAATACAGCCGAAAATATGTTGCATGCCTTGAGAATGCCAAGAAGAGAGAAGCACTGCTCAGGACCCATTCTGGCCCACCCGTTTCACACAGTGGCATTGCATCTCACTCCATCAGCACTGCAGCTTGTCTCCCTGCCTTCCCATCCCCATCCTCATGCCTGATGGAGCCGCTGACTCCTGACAGATCATCCTCCTTCAGAGCCCTGCTTTCTTCAAGCACCAGGAGAGTCATAGCTCATCCTGAGACTGTTAACAGCACAACAAAGCATTCATACATTCACCAGGCTTTGTAGACTTTCAGAAGAAACACTCATTGCTTTGATCTCACAGTGAGAAAGAACTGTTGTGTTATGTCAAACTAATAACTAAATGAAGAAAGACCTCCATTCATTAACTCTATTGGAATTAATGGTAATGAGATATTCAAAGGAAGGTTTTTTTCCCCTAAGAACACTATAGCGACTGTGAATGGCACCAGTAGTTCCAATCAAGTTGTTCCACCTTTTCTGACAGATCCACTCAGCTCATTTTTGCCATACAGATAACAGTGCCTCAGGCTGATAATTAAACAGAGTACAAAATTTTACACACTGATATCACCTTTAGGAAGATTAGTGTTTATCTTGTAGGATTTAAATACAAAGAGAAGCTGTTATAATACATTCCCACTATGGTTAAATAAGAACTAGCAAGTACTCATCTTCACATGAAGATATTGCATATAAAATAAGGCAGAGTACAAAAACTTCATAAAACATATTTGTATTCACTGCTAGCTTTTTACATCAGATTTATACACACATGCATGTGTGTGTGCAGTAATTTATCCACAACAGAGCCATTCACATTACAACATCTTAGCTTTTCCAGTCTTTACTTGCTATTTTCTTTTGATCATGAGGCCTGAACATTCAAGGGGCCGCCAGTATTTAGCCGATCTACAGCAGCAAGGTTTTTGTTTCTCCCTTTTCCCTGACACTTGCACCTGACCAGTATGCATGATAGGCAGTAATTAATCCTGCAGCACTGACCACTTTTCTATACAAAGGAATATTGCCTTGAATGGCATTTGATTGGCACTGCTGAGAGAGAGCCAGGAGCTTCCTGCAAGGGCTGAGTGTTTCATTCACCCTTGGAAAGGCCAGAAATAAAGAGCTTTTCAGGTCATAACATTTTCTGACACAAAAAGAAAAATAAAGTGGTCTGAGGTCATATTTAGAGGTTCTAATGACCCCCCTCTGCAGTGTTTGGCAGCGAAGAAAGAAAGGATGATCTTAAATAAATGTACCTCTTCCCCTGCCCACTCCCCTCGCCAAATACTGCAAATGCAGCATTTCTGTGAAGCAGGTGAACACACGATTGTGTGCTGGGGTACAGAAGTTTCCCTTTCTCCTGTCTGACGCAGCCCCAGTCACACTCATGCGCAATGAAGAGGCAGCCACAGCAACTGCAGCCATCAGTGCATGCAGAAATGGCAACACAAGCTTCCACCCCCTGCTCATTCTGGCAAGTAAACACCACTGCTGGATGCCATTAATGGCCGCCAGCTGGGCAAACAGAACAAGTAGGTCAAGACAGTCACTTCTCCAAGTTTTCTGTGCTAAATATTGTGTACAACTGTGTTATTGCTCATCACACCGAGGCTCAGAAACTGATGTTAAAATCTGGTTTCTTGCAATAGCAGAGCTCAGGTTTTCCAGCTGGAGATGTTTCAGGTTGAGCAAAACTACCAGTTTTTGATAAAATGACTTCTGATATTGCACTCAGGCTTACCCTGATGGCACAAAGTGGCTTTCATAAGAACAGCTATCGCAGACTGGGAGAAACAAATGGCTGAATAATGGGGACCCGTGTATCAGGCATGTACAGCTTAGAAAATCTCTAATGGAGATACAAGAGAACTACTTTAAAGCATGCAACTTACTCTAAAGAACTCTTTGGTTGAGCCTGAATCCAAAGTGCCATAGGCTATCTCGGTTTGTTTAGCCAGATCCTCCGCGCTCTCTATGGGAGACACCATCCTTTCCACCGTAAGGAAGGCAGCAAGATTAGCAGTGTAGGAAGAGATAATGATGAGAGTGAAGAACCACCAGACTCCTCCAACAATTCGCCCTGAGAGAGATCTACGGAAAAACACAGATCATCACATTTCTTCAAAGACATCCCTTGGTTTATTTATTTGCTTTTGGTGTAGAACAGCAATTCACATGCACAATCCTGTTGTCCTGATCCTCCAGGCATCTGTGAAGAGACGTGCTGAGAGCTAGCTCCTGAAGCCTTCCTTGGGAGGGCAAATGGGCAAGTACCTGCTCTTATCTAGTTACACGCTCCTCAGCCTTTTAGTGAAAACAAAGACAAAGAAACAGTGGTTCCTCCAAGCCCACCCCATCTGGAGCACTGGGGAGGAAGCTCTTCTGATTTCCTCAGATCCTTTGCTAGAAAAGTCTTCTATCAGAAGACTTCCATCTTCTCTGCTTGGTCAGCATCTCCCTCTGGCTGGATTCACCCGCTGTGGCACACCAGCATCACTGGTTCTTTGGAGACTGACCAGCTCTGAGGAAGAAAATACCTTCTACTGCACTAACTCTTAAAATGTAAGATGTGGTGAACTGCAAGAAGACATGAGTAAGTATCCAAATGAATAAAATACGAGTGATCCAGTGTAATTTTCTCATCGTGACCTAGCAGGAATTAAAGCCTGAATCTAAACGTCTACATGAAGAGAGAAGCTAGTTTGCTTTATGTCAACTAAAATTTGCATTCCTAAAATCCACTGTTTCAAGTCAAGCATATTCCAGCTTTATAACTACCAGAGCTATGCAGGAGGAAGTAGAAAAAATATTGTTTGTTGCTTTTTTTTTTTAATAAAAATTACATAAAGACGTAAAACCCCCATATGTATTAATATACAATCATGAAATGCTTTCTGGTCAGGAGATCTAGATTGTGTAAAGCAACTGAACATCAAGCCCAAAGGATCTGTGTGAGGCTGAAGGACATCTGCACCATTCTGCTCAGCTGGGTGGGGAATTCACTGCTGTATACAGCATACATTCTTCAAACACAACACACTGACCAGGAAATGTTTCATGAGCAGACAAAGCTATTTCTTATCCTTTCCCTTAATTCTTCACTGCTATCAAAGATGGAAGACTCAATTCCAAATATAGTAAAACCACGGAACCTGTGTGTTGCAGTTCTCAATTCAAGGGAAGAAATAGAAAGCAAGAAAACTCTTACCTGTGTGTTTGTTTCCTTCCAGCCCCTCAGTGCCACCCCCAGACAGTGGGTACAAGTTGTCCTACCAACAGATGGAGACAGGAAAAAAGAAAAAGTCTGGTGCTGGGCCCCCACCCTGCCCACTTGAGGGAGGTGAGTTGGTAAACTGCCTAGTCTTGGCCAGAGCTTGACATCGCCTGAACCATGAAAAAATCCCACTAAATAAATAAGAAAAAAATAAAATAAAAGAGAGAGAAAAAAATCCATCCAACATTAAAAAAAAATACACCAAAGAAAAATACTACCAACACAATAAAAACAGAGAGCGCAGTCTGGAATAGGTTAGAGGAATGTGGTGAAGCAAACTAAGAGGTGAAAGAAAGTTCTCCACTCCCTTCTTCCCAGGGACTGAACAGCAGTTCCCGCTGGAAGGGCAGGTTGGGGTTGGACCTGTGGGCTGTGGTGTGCTCTGCTTGCTCCATGCCAATGTGCAAGATTCAGGTGGTCACACAGCGTAAGGAAACCTAAGGAGTGAAGCATCACCTCTAAGTCCATCAGGAAGCAGTGAGGTGAGAACGCTGAGAGGAATGTCTGCTGCTCCAGCTCGGGGCAGGACCATGCCTGATGGGTCACTGCCAAGCACAGGAGGCTTCCCTGCCTGTCCCAAGGGCTCCCAGAAGGATGAAGGGCTTTCAGGTTCCAAACTGGGGCCATGCTGCAGCAGTGCTGAGACACTGAATGTTGGCAAAGGTAAATTCCAGAAATACAAACCCAGAATAATGCAGTGAGATGAGTAATCTCTCTATCTCGCTCTACGTTCGTGGTATATATCAAGAGAGAATCTTCTGGGATTTCTGAGATGATAAAGGCCCGTTCTGACCAGCTCCCTTACCAGCTAAGGTCTTGCTTTGGCTGTAACTGGATAACGTATGCAACAAACCAAACTCACATAAGCTAAAACTTAATTTTAGCCATCCACACAGCAGTGCACGCTGATCTCACTGAGTAAGACTTCCTTTGGAGCCAACACAGAGACAGAGAGGAGACAGACACCCCTGGAATGAGATTTATCTCACCTACTATACTCTGGGATAGATCTGAAGGTGCCCATCTGTCCCCCATGAGTATGGGGGGAACTGAGATGCCTAACTAGAACACAGTATATTGCTTTCAGATGGATCTACCAGGTGAAATTCATCCCTCTTTTGCTCATTCTTTCACTACATAATTTCCATCTTCAAGATAAAAAAGACTGGAATTCCTCCTTCTTGCAGCAAGGTTGACAGTTTCAGAGCCAGACTAAGGAGGTGAAGCATCCACTTACACACAGCAAGACCTGGAATCTCCAGGTTCCCGTGGCCCACTTGCTTTACAGTAGATCTTGAAAGAGGAAGATGAAGAAAAAACTTGACAGGGTGTTTAGACAAATTTTATGCAACTATCAGTATAAAAAAAGGTGTGTATGCATCCTCCCTGTGGTTTCCCTTAGGAAATGTCATACTTGCATCAGAAGCTGCCCCTTCTGCTTGAAGCACAGATGCATTGCTGGGGTGAAAATGTGCAGAAAGGGAGGCATTTTCCAAACCACTGTACCTGCAGTCCCACATTGCTGAAAAAACAAAATGTCTGTGTAGAGACAGACATTCATGTTTACACAGTGCATTAAAACACAGATAAAGGTAAAAATATCTTGCCTCCAAGATGTTGCAATCTGCATAAAGCATGCAGAGGGGTACAGGACAAAAAATGGAGAACAACTGGGAGGCAGGGCAGGAGGGCATGGCTGGGCACCTTGAAGAAGACACTTCCCCAAGGTCCTACATGCAAGAGAGCTGTCTAGCTAGGTGAGGAACAGAGAAGTTCTTGGAAAAACTGAGGTCACTTGAAAGAAAATTGGATGTCACTACAGAGCTCTTTCTCCCACAGACTTCCAATGAGCATGAAAAGGAAGACAGAACGTTTGCTGCTACGAAGAGCCCTGGGTGACCACTGCTGCAATTGGTGTCAAGCACAGGATGCAGCAAAAGAACCAAAACAAACTACAAAGCTGACACCGAAGGAAAGACAGACAGACAGACAGACAGACAGACAGACAGACAGAGACTTAAAGAACAAGAGCATAGTTGAGCATGGCCTGGCAGCCTCCTTTTCCAAAAGCACCCCAGTTCCCCCCAGTCCATCTGCTGATGCGAAGACTCCTTATACCCACTGCAGGGGCTGGTGTGGAGGGATGAGGGAGAAAAAGGGTTAGTACATAACCACCAGGCTGGCAATAAGAGAATACTTGTTTGTTTTGTACTGTGAACCATGGAAATGTTTCTCTGTTACTCAGATAACAATTACAGAAAAATCAATCACAGCTTTTAATACCAGCACCACTTTTTCTGATGAAGACGTACCTGTCCAAGTGTGCAGTGTTGTAATTTAAAAACAAGCAACCAATGCTTTATCCCAACGTGCCATTTTCCAAATTACTTCAATAAATCAATACATTGCATGACATCACTTTGAAGTGAATTAGACTGTTAACAAATGAGGGGAGTAACAAAGCCTTGAAACAACAAAATTATGACACAATTACCAAAACCAAAATCAGATGGAAGTAAACAGGAAGAGTGCATACCTTGAGAGGAAATTTAAAAGGAAGCGTGGAGTCAAATGAGAGCAAATTAGTAACAAGAAAAGAAGAAAATAAATATTCAAATTCACATTCAGTTTCCAAGAGAAAAATACATTCAAACAGAATCTCATTTATTTATCAAAATAGCTTGAATTCTGTTTCCACTCATGGGCAGAAAACATTCTTGATTTCCTATAACAAACAGAAAAAAAAGCTTTTCACACTACTTCATTTTTAATTGGGCTCATACGACTGATACAAGATGGGTGTTATATTGACAAAAAGCCCTGAAGAAATTCAGTGCAAAATCTACTGGCCCACAGCTCCCTTTCATTCAGAGCACACACCCTCTGGTGCCCTGTGTGCTAGGAGCTCAGTGCTTTGCTCACCAGCCCAGCAAGCACTCTGCCTTCCCTGCCAGCCCCATTTGGCTGGGAGGCACCCACCTGAGACAGCACATGGTAAACACCAGCATCTAAAGCTCTGCCTTGAGATGCTCTGTTCTCTCATCATAGGAACTGGCAGGGGAGTTTCAGAAGCACCTAGTTACCCAGCACTCACTGCTGGTCCAAAACTCCCACTAAGTCATTCCCATGGTCTTTAATAGGAGTCTCTTGAGCCTTCTGCTGCTTGAACAGGGATCTAGAAAAATGGCCTCTTAAATGATCAACATCTTGTGATAATTTTTAATGAACCCCCCCTGTCCTCTCCTACTGGCAATTATTAATCTGCATATTGTTCTGCAATAATTGTTCTGCGTAAATAAAGAGCAAAATGAAAATATATGGTCTCATACAGATTTCAAAGATACTTTTGCTCCAAACAGTGTTACAAATTCAACAGTTTTCTCTTGATTCCATTTTCTGTACACATCTTACATTAAAGCAAATTTAATAATCTGCTTTTGAGCCATCAGAAGTAAATTTTCAATACTTCGGATCACTAAGCAGAAAACACAGCAGTCTTGTATAGCAGAACAAAACCACTGGAACAAATGCTGGTTCCATCACGGGATGAGCTAACCACCATCCTTTGGCTGCCTTCTGACTCAGCTGAGATGACTCCTATTAAATACAGAGAGGAGAGTACAGGGATATATCCTCTGGAATATCCACACAGCATACTCACCGAGGACAGATCTAACTAGTCATTAGATGTCACAGCTGTTCCGCACAAAGGCAGCTGAAAGAGCCTTTATCAGCAAGTACAAAAGTGATCTCTCCAGACTGCTTGTCGGCATCTCTCTACAAGTGCTGTATGCTCTCGAATAAGAAATTTATTCAGACAAAACTCACAATGGAAGAATGAAGCCCCTTTTAATGGCAGTAAAATAGTACGAAACATTCATATAGTCAGTGCACTGTGAATGGCAAAACCTTACAAAGATCTGGATTAAAAAAGGAATACTTGGGAATATTTCCTTAGATGGAGAAACCGACATTAAATAAACCTAAATCAACATATCAGTCAAAGCAATGGTGTTTCTGGAATTTAAACCAAGGTATTCAATTTATCTCTCTCTTTTTTTTTTTTTTCTTCAGTAACAGTACACACGATTGCCTGGAATCTGTTATCATAAAAGATAACAAAATAGTCAGACAATGTCTTATAATGAGGACTGTGTACCAGTACTGAGTTAAGAGCCTCTGATGGATGGATAAAATAAATACTCTTTTTCTGGTAGGTATTTCCAAGGCATTTGTCATGTTAGTACTGAAAAAAATAGAGTATGTTCCACTTGTTATATAAAGTAAATGGCTGAAGAGTCACATGAGAGCTTAACAAAAATCCTATGGACTTCTATTTGTTGTCAATAAACAGACCTAGTGGAAACAGTGCAATGCCTGCAGCTTTCCATGTGATGTCCCAGTGCTTATTTCCCGGTCTTTTATATTGGGCACACACATGGTCAACAGCAATTTAAACGCTAGCACTACTCATCACCTTTAACTGCAGAAAGAAAGGCAAAGTTTCATTATGGAATTTGGGAATAAAGCAGGAACACAGCACATAAACACAGGGAGAAAGCTGACAGCGAGAGAGCACAGGGGAATACTGGGAACTGTGAACACTGAGGCGGGGTCCTGACCAGGCAAAAATGCCACGTGTGTGCTTTATATAGGATATATATGCATCTGTCATCTGTGTTTGGAATCTAACTGCTGCTATCAAGGCTTTTAAAATACATGAATGACTTGCTTCAAGTACCAACAACAAGGCAAATGCCAGTATCCCTGAAAATCCTGGATTTTATGGCAAAATCGTGGCACTTTCCATGAAACTTCCTTCCCTGGGATTCTGTCACTTGCTGCAGTGAGACCACTTTTCACTATTTAGAGCAGGAAAGCCTGTTAACTTTTGGTCACAGATACAGAAATTACCAATGTGCATTTTGAGGACGAGAATTCAGGCAAAATACCTTGATTTGACTAGTGACTTTGTTATCCTGTTTATCCTGTTTGTACCACACAGGCATTTTAATAATTAAAATAGCCAAAAAAAACTGGATTGAAAATCATTTTCAAACAAAACAGAATTAATGCTCCAACGCTAAGAAGCTACATGTTGATAATCTGTCTGCTTATCAAAGGCACATCACTGAAGTATTTCAGCAGTGTATATGTAGCAATGCAACATACATACTATTCAAAAGACATCTGAGGTTTGCATTGTTCAATTGAAGAGAACTTCACTACTCTCTGGTGGTTCTCAATGTGCTTTTTTTTAAAAAGAAATGCAATTCCACAATAGTTCAAAGCAGTACTCTCTGTTAAACTGGAACTAATATCACACATGCTTTACCAAAGCCTTGTTCATGAAGAAAAAAAAGAAAAGTATGGAAACTGGCAATGCTTATTAGAGCATAGTGTCTGTGAGCACAGAGATGATGGGGTAGACCGGATTTAAATGGTGATGCATACGGGACAGTATGGAATAGCTGACAGACAGGTGCACATGCAGATCTGAACATACAAAACAAGGTTGCAAGCAAATCAGTAATAAATGAAAGGATGGGTTAAGAAGAACAAAATTAGAGAAACTGGGCAGGAAAGAAAGCAAAAAAAAAAAAAAAAATCTAGCAGACGCCATGACAGTGGAGGTGTTTTAAAGTGCTGTTGCATGTGACTTTGTAAAAAATAAATAATTCTTATTTTGCAAAGCATAATATGCTTTATGCATCAAGGAGATGACCGTAAAATGAGATATGCAGCAAAAACACGGTAGCCCTCCAAGCATTGCTGAAAACAGAAAACCCTATGCATTTTACAGCCTTAACATGGTGTATATAAGTTTGGCAGAAATGCATAAACAGCAGTATGAGGCAATGCCACTCACTCTGGAGGCGACTGTTAGCAGACACAGTGGTTTGATGATGATGCTTAGCATTGAGTGAAATGTCAGAACAAAAATCCAGAATTAGAAAGAAATTTTGAAAATGGAACATATATGCACCATGGCATCAGAAAATGACCATAAAATGCAAAAAGGTGATGGAGTGATATGAAACAAACCTTGGAGAAATATCGCATCCTTGCTGCATAAAGGCACCCAGGGAAAACCAAAGGCTGTTAAATATTCCAAACTCATTGGGAGGATCAGGAGGATTCTGAGGGTCACGTGGTTCTTCACTGCCGTCTTCCAAGTGCCATTCATAAGGGCTGAATCTGCTGACTAGGAAAAGAACTACGCTGACGCCAATGTAAGCAAAGACTATACACATCCAAATTTCATAAGCCAAAGGATCCAGGAAAGAGAATACGCCCGGTTTAGATTTCTGAGGCTTCTTGATCATGATGGAGATTCCCAGGCTCATAAAGGGTTTGGAAAAGTCTATGACTTCTTCTCGCACCAATGTTATGGTGAGGGGGGCAACAGCTATATCTGCTCTCTGAAAAGGGAAAACAAGGCCAAGTTAGCTACAAACAGTTGCAACATAATCAAAATCTAGAATCTCACGTTAATTAATCAGATGATGAGTTACAAGAGTGAGTAGGAAGCATTTTCTTTTCAATCTATTTGGCAATCACTGAATTTGATTAAGGAATATGGGATATTGATAGGGAATTATTTACAAGAAGAACAACCAAATCTGTGCAAGGGCCTCAAGGCATAGGGAGATAGGTACCAACGTGTATTTATGTTTCTGTTCATTTAAAATGGATGAATAAACTATATTTCATCTGGACAAGGAAACTGCAGTCGAAGTCGTACTTCCCAGGATCATGCATAGGGTCTATATAATCTGCATATAAAATCTAATTTTTATTGCAGTTCAGTCATGAACAGAGATTAACATATGAAAACAAACTTAAATCATAGGAAAAACAACAATAACAACAACGAAATAACTACTGCATTAGGGATTTCAAATTTATGTGGACTGCTTGACGGCTTTTTAATCTTTTTATTTATGAAAAAAGTTGTTTGACATTAATAATTTTTTAATTCCAGGAAGAGGAGTTAAAAATAATTCTTGGGCCAATGTGAGAGCACATCCTTTTCCCTCTAGCACAAGTGTGTCCTTGTATACCTTGTAGACATGGCAACATGGCAAGCACTTGCCCTTTGACTTCTATGTCATTCTCTAGTAACAGCCTGTATCGGTCCATCTGTCTCAAGAACACTGAACAAATTATTTGTTTATTATATTAGGATGTTTTCTTTTTCATTCTATCAGCAAGTTCTGTTGCCTTACTCATTAGTCCAGATAAGCCTAAAATAAGTAACTAGTTGTGGAATTTCATTGGATTTGGGCACTACAATTTATATATTCCTCTGAAACCCTACTACAATAAAGGAAGGAAGATGGAAGAATAGCAGGATTATAGGAACCAGGCAGTCCATCCCTTCTGTGGTCACTAAGAGCAGTAATACAGATCTGTGAATCCCTGAGAAGTAAATAGCCTAGATTATCTGGGAAAAAAAAAGCAAAGTGGTATTTTTCTATATTATCTATGTCATCCTGTTACACTGAATCTCAGCTCTACAGATCTGCAATATAGACCTTGTACTGAGGATGGATCATACAGAAGCACAATCTCATCTCATTGCATTGTCATTCACCAGGACAATTTGCAATGAGATAATGTCTGGAACCAACACCCTTTCGTTTCAATCCTTATGTCTTTGCTGGATTCCAAGGGAAGGTAAGAATGTGAAGTGAAAATCAATCAATCAATCAATGAAAATTACTCAGCTACATGATTAAAAATAGTATTTCATAATGGAATTTCAATATTTATATAATTCTGTCTATATTTCTATACCAGATTCAAGTCACGCTGTTCAGGCAACCCAGCCTTGATTTGGCAAAGTACTCAAGGTGGTGTCAGAAACTGCAGTGGAGGAGAGTAGAATGTTAAAAAAAAAGTACTGTTGCATTTCAAGAAAAAGCTAAAAAGCTTTACTGAAGGAGTCCACATACATCATTCGTAATCTTCTGCCTTATTTTTAACAATCTGTAACTATTCATGATGTTAATTCTCTTAAAGATGGTCTTTCACTGATAATTATGAGTTTCAGAAGGAAAAAGTGATTCTTAGGGAAAGCTTAACTTACCACTAACTAAGTCACTGTGCACCTCTCTAAATCAGAATTTTGTTTCCAACTACTGAGCGTGCATGTCTTTCTGACAGAAAAATAAAACCTAATTAAGTAGAAGTTTGAATACAAGTTAATAGTAAATGCTAATAAGAAGTGATTAAAATCTGTGCCATAAAACAGTTCAGCGTAGCTTTATGTAAATCTGATGTCGATATACTTGCCTTTCACTAAGACCTGATTTCCCCATCTACTAAGCTGTTAAGTTTTATCGTTTTGCTTAGTTTTCTTTGCTGTGGTAGGCTTTAATTTAATTTAATCAAATTTGAAGTTCAATAAGCAGGAATGGTGAAGCCTTTCATAAAGGCAATCTCCATCTCATCGCCCCGTACCAGCGGGTGCCTCAGCCCCAGTTCCCAAGGCACTGCTGGACGCTGCGCAGCAGAGGCCAATGGTGGCCCTGCTGGGCCTGCCTGCATTCCCCATGAGCACACACAAACCTCCAGGCTTCCTCCAGTCCCTCAGGAAGGCCCCCTAACCATCTGCACCTGCATGTGCAGCTATGAGGGATGTGTACAAGTTCATGGCTTGGAATAATCAAATAAGCAACGTCCGCACACATAAGGAAGCCATTTGGAAACCATGGCCCATGGTGTGCTTTGCTATAGCCCTCCTCAGCTCCTTTAGACATTCATGCGTACTGGGACATTGCCCTTCCCCTTGAGTGACTGCTTTCCTTGAGGAGAAAACCCTCACCCAATCTGTGGTTGCTTGCTGTGAAAATCTAGTTAATCACAGCATGCATCTAGAAATGGGAAGTGCCAGCTGCTTTTGGATGCTGGGTGTTTACTGGCTTTGCAGATGAATGAGTTAATAACTGAAGTAATAGAGAGACTTGAGGGAACATGGGTAGAGTATAGGGAAGGGAATGGATGATCCTGCAGCTTGCTCGCTGATGAATTCTCCCCAAACACATATTTGTCTGTTAGCTACTGCTTACCAAACTGCTGTTAAACATTAAATGTCTGCGGTCAGTATAAGATGCACACAGGACATCAGTTTTAAATGCAGTCAGTGTCCACTGCTGGCTGGAAGGCTAAGCACTTTGACCATGGCTACTCTGTTTCAAGTTGAACTAATGAGGTAATTGCAAATTAATCCTTATTAGAGCAAGCTGAGTGGATGAGGACCTCTGCAGAACCCTTAGCTATGACTGCTCAAGAAATGGAGCCAGGGTGGGAGGCAGCAGCCCCACCAGCCATGGGACATCTCGTCAGGCAGGAGGGGCTGGATCAGCCACGGGTGCCATTATTTGCTGTAGCATTTTCCTGAACTTGGAGAAATTTAATCCTCCCAAAGTATTTTGATTGCTAAAGGAGACACGGTGGAGTTCTTCCTAAGTGCTGATGCAGCGTGCAATAAACTCTGCATCTCCTTCATGAGCAGCTGGGTTCATGCAGGATGCTCCTGAGGGGTCTCTGGGAGTATGGAGCTGATGCTCTGTTTAGCATTGACAAATCAGTTTTTAAATGCCTGATTGCTGCCATGTCCTTATTCGTAAGACAAAGTCTCTTCTTTGTAAATGATTTTAAATTACATTAATATTAGCGGAGAGAGAAATACTTATTTTTCTAAAACGCTTCAGTCTTCCTGCTTTCCCACCATTTTTGGTAAGCCTTCAACTTATTGGAAACTCCAACAAATAAACATCCTCGGGTCTCCAATGAATACAGCAGCAATTGTTTTCAGCAAAGGGAGCCAGTGTGGGTTCAGACATAGGTCCTCAGGAAACCATCCACAACTTGGGCACTGAGAGCAGCCCAGCAACAGTGCAGCACCTGAGCCTGGTTCTCAACTATTAGTTACACCAGAGAAGTTAAAATAAGAGCACTCAGCACCCATTTATCTAGACATATAATATTTGAAGCAGAGAGCTTATGGAGAGCTCTAAGCACCCCCACAGATCATTAATAACTGCAGCATGGTGGTAAATCTCTCTTCGTGGTATGACTGCAGATAAGCAGAACCCATACAAACTGAACTAGATTAAAAATAACACAACAGAACCACAAACATGCCCTTCCATGTGCAGAGTTAGAGGGGGGGCAGCTAAGAACCTCCACAACCGAGTTTTGCTAATCACTCATGACTAATGGCGTTTCAAACATCATCCTCACTGTATTTAAGCTGGGAGAGAAATGTCATGGATTCCTCTGAGGCTTGTTCTGTCTCTGCCTACCAGTGTGGGAGGACGGATTTAGGGAGGACATGTAGCATGGAGCGCTGCCCACTCTGCCCAAAGCCGACCCCAGGGGGCTGCAAATCGTAAGGCTCTTAGAGGGAGGGAGAAAAATACTAAATGGAAATATCCCTCTGTGTGGAGAAAGAGAAGTGATAAGATGTTCCACCTCTGTCATCCAAAAGGTGGGTTGGAGATCTGCTTACAGCCCTGAAGATGAGTTTCACTGTCTTCAAAGACATGCACTAGAAGTAGCAAGAGATACTAGGCAGGCTCCTGCTGGTACACATTTCTGGTTGCTCATGCTTGCAGAATTGAAGAATTTCTTCACCAGTGTGTTGCTTTCCAAGAAATTCAGGGCTGGCTGCACTCACTGTCCCAGACCTTAGCGATGGGATGCCACCAGCACACAGCCTGTGCTCATACCAAAGCAGAGGAACACTGCCTGGAGCTCACTGCCCAGTTTCCATTGAGAGCCAATCCCCCAAGCACTCCAGAGGTGCTGAATGCTTCTGAGATGAGGCAGTGTGGGAAGATGGCTGACAGAGCAGCGTAGGACTGTCAGTGCAGGATGTCAGACAGAGCAACACCTCACCTGTGGTGTCTGATACAACAGCTACTTTGTCAGTGGAGCACACTATCCCCACGGATATCGGGATGTACTAAGGGTGTGCCAGGATGGCACTGTGTTTCTAACACTTTTGCTCACACTTATTTAGAAGCAACAGCTCAGACCAGTACCGCAGCACGCAGCATTGAAGTTGTACTGAGCATTAGCTGAGCAATGAAAAAATGCATGACGGACATTTGTCTGCTGAAATATGTCGATGTTAAGTGCTTTCCTTGTCCAATAAAGGCCTTATTTGGAGGCACGCAGTTCCTCCTCAGGCACTATTGCTATCTTCTGCAAACACAGAAGTGGAGGCAGGTCTGTTTTCAGCCTGTGCATCCCACCCGGCGTGGTGCAACTGGAGCTGGGTCCATGCCACCTCCCTGTGCTGAAACCAGAGGGGTCACTGAGGAGTGGGATCAGCCTTCCCCAGCTGCTACCCCAAGGCTTTCCATGGCAGTCATGGTCTTGCTGCTGCGGGCCCAGCTGGCAGGGACAGGAGTGGGCAGCCTCGCTCCAACAGCTGTGGAGGACTGTGTCTGGGGACTGCCTCAGCTTTACATCCCGGCTTCGTTCCTCAGTGCTGTTTTACATATTGAAAGGTTTTTACCGAGACCTTCTGTCACCCGAGGGGAGTTTTAAGGGCTGTACGGTCTGTCCGCTCTTTCCACTCCCAGAGCATTTGTAGCTACAATTAAAGAGACGTGTTCAGCCTACTCTCAATTAGCCTCAGCATCGTGAAAGCACCAGGCCTGGAGAGGGAGGTTTCCCTGGTGGCACAGCGAAAGCAGAACAGCGGTGATCTTTGAGAAGGAAAGGAATCAAAGCCTGCAGAGGAGAGGAGAGCAGTGCCAGGGGCTGGCGGCAGGCGGGCACGGAGCCCTGTGTACACAGCCCTGCTCCAGGAGAGGTGGCTGCAGGGTGCTGGCAGAGGGCAGCTCGTTAGTGTGGATCAGGGTGGGCAGTGCCTGCCTTGCTGGTTGGATTTAAACAGTGGCTCACTCACAAAACTAGAAGCGTTTAGCTGCTTTAACTATGCAGAAGGTGGGTGTCTGTCTGACCAGGACCTGGGCCTGGGGTGAGCTGCACCGGGATGTGCTAGGACACTGTTAGTTTGTCTGAGGATATGAGAATAATTAATGTCTTAACAACATGCTATTTAGCTTCTTTAAGAAGTGTGTACCATAGAACCTAACGGGGAACACAGTTCACATGTACAGCAAGTTTTAGGTTTGTATGGTGGTCTTTATGTTCCCTGGTGTCCAGAACCTAGAGCTCGCTGGTGGTTGAACCAGACACCATTCTCCATCAGGAATGTCTAAAATGAACAAAAAAATTACAGACCTGGGAACACTGAAGTGCCAGGTAAACTTAACTTGACATATTCCAAGTTTCAGTTAAGAACTAAAAATAGTTTTCTAAAATTTTTCAAGTCTCAGTTAAGAATGCAAAATACTCTTCTAAAATGTCCAGGAAAACAGCTCTCACTACTCACCTGGCTAATGTCAAATATTTACATTATGTTTTAGAAGTTTCACTTAGTTTAAAAAACAGTAGAGCTTGCATCAGCGCTTTTATGGTAAAAGGCAAAGTCTTATTTTGATACCACTAGAGTGAAAGATCAAACTTAAGGTTTTGTTCAACCTACAGTGACATTTTTGGATTTATCAAAAATTGGATATTTTCATTCCTGATGTCACATTTTTATATTATTACTATTATCGACTTTTCAAAGTTGCTAACAAATCAGAAGCCCCACTGCTAGCTCATCTCTGTCAGCACTTCTGGGCTCTGGGTGTGAAGCGAAGCCATTTGGGGGCACCTGCTTAGCCAGCACTCCCTGCATCTGGGGTTGCCACCTCGATGCTGCCAAGAGCAAGTCCTGCGCTGCAGCCAGATTTTCACACAGCCTGGTGCAAAGCAACACCAAACGGTCCAAGCAGAACCAGCTGAGGTTGACCTGGCTGACAGCACAGGAGGCCTTAGTGCCCTCCAGCCAGCCCTGAAGTGCTATGGGACAGGGGAAGGAGAATGTCTCCAGTGGGAAGTGTTTTAGTGCGCTTGTCCCAGGTGATGTGTGGCTCCTGGGCCTGCCCTAGTTAGCCCCATAGGTGCTGAGCTCAGGCTCGCCCTGCACTCTGGGCAGGGCTGTGCTGGTCAGCTGGAACTGCAGCTCTGGACAGACCCATTCCTCCTCTCCTTCCCCAAATCCTCCCTGCTCAGACCCCTCCTGTACAGGCTCTGGAGGCTGCAAGGGCCTGGCTGCACCTTTCTGGTGACATGCTACATCCCACAGGAAGCAGGAGTAATGGCAATAAAGAACTGGCTCAAACTAAACATTAATTACAGTTAATTAGGGTTTTGGTGTTAAAGCTCCAAGCCATTCACTTCCTGTGGCTGTGCTAAGAGCACTTTTAAAGAGGGGTTGAATGCATGCATCTATGCAAAGAAAGGGTATGGCTTAAAAAACACTTGGTGCGACTTCCCAGCAGCGTGGGAGGCAGTGGCAGGTCTGTTGGGCCAGGAACATCCTGCATTTGACAGATGAAACACTTGAGACAAATGCAATCTGAAAGATTGTTTTCTGCCACAGCTCACTTCAGCTGCTGGGTAACTGGTACCAAAACCAATCAGGTCCCTTTGATTCCCCCATGTCTATCTTCTATACATGCTAATAAGGGCATTTAAAATCTAATCTCCCTCTTGTCTTCCCAAAATGGAATCTGGAAGAGCCAAATATGACAGTCATTTTGCAGGCAATGCTCACAAGGGCATTAGGGGAAACGTACAGTTTTAGATCCCTAATAGAGTTTTAAGCCCCAGAGAGATAAAGGGAAGTCAGCACATAAACGAGACAGTTGCTCCTAATAATTAGCACTTCTAGAGTACTCTTCATCCTCAAAGGGCTCTTTGCACATCCTTGTGAGTTTCGTACACAGCACTCTCTCAACAGCTGGAGAAAAGGGCCAAGGATATCTCACCATGTTGGCAAATAGGACTGGGAGAGCGCCTGAGGGGCTCCTGAGGTTGGTGCTCAGAGGCTAGGGGCTGCTCCCCGGCTAGCAGAAAGCCAGGTGGATTTCTGTACATCTCTCCAGCTCAGCTGTTCAGCTCAGCAGGATGGGAGCTTGCTCAGCAGCACGGAGCCATCAGCATTAACCCGGGTCTGCAGTCAAACCTCAAGGGATCCATCTGACCTTTGAATAATTGAGCAGTGCGGTTAAGAGGCCTCAGTAACTGAGCTCACAGTGTGCAAGGAGGAGCTGCTGGGGGCCAGGGAGGGAAACATTCCTCCAATTTTCATTAATGAGAAAGTATTGGTGAGAACAGAGTCAGAATACAACAGAACAGACCTTTTTGTGGGGAAAATGACCACCACGGGCAGGTTTGGGGTTGTATGGTCAGCAGTGCCTGTGAGGCTGTACTTAGCATGTGTGGGCAGGTGATGGGCATGGCTGGGACAGAGGGCTCAGTCGGATGCTCAGGAGGTGAGCTCTGAGTGAGGTTCATCCCAAGGGGCGAGGGAAGAGGGTGTAGTAGGGAGCCTGTTTATCTAAGCAAAGGCTGGGTTCAGATAGCCCTTCATTCAGATGGATCTCACACTGCTCAGCAGCTGCACAGGCTAATCCTGCTTGGCTCCCATCGCAGAGGCACGGCCCGTATCACACCTTTCATCCTCAGGCATAGATGGTCCCTTTGCCCTGGCTGTTAGAAGTAATTTTAGATTCTCTTTGTCACGTTTTTTTTGTGTACTATATGATTTTTCTTTTAAGCGAATAAACTGTTTCATTGCTTGTCACTTGCAAATATATCAAAAGGACCCAATTACGGCTAATACTCTTGATATTTCTTGAACCACACACTGGGAAACTGAGGGTTTAGCTTTTCATTACAATGCAATTATGCTTGAAACTAAACTAAGCCTTTCCTTCAGATGTTCTTAATACACTTGTATTCTCTAAGAAAGGAAATACTGTTTTCCCAAAATCACAGAACTGAGGCATGGATGTTCAAAGACTCGGATAATGTCAAACTTCAATGCAATGGGAAAGCAAAGATACAGCCCCAGGATCCAGAGCCCTGTTTATGTTCATCAATAGATTTCCCTCCCTCCCATTAACACAACACCACAAAATCATTGTCGTTCATATAAAATATTTGAAGTCGAATAGGCTACAGAGTATATCATAAAGGATTTAGGACTCTGGATGGAAAAAAAAAGAAAAGATGGAAACCTAGCAACTACTTTTAAAAAAGACCAATTCATTTGAAAAGAGTTATCACACCACACATTTTGCAAGAGACTATGATACGATGTTATCATAGGGAAATTTTGAGGTGACTTTTAGAAGCTACACTCATCAAGGGAACAAAAGGAGGTAATGGAAACATTCGCTTCTGCACAGATATTTTTAATAAAGGAAAGTTTGTTAAAAATAAACTGCAAAGAGAATTTGGGTGGAATCACAGATCGTCTCATTAGCATTTGGGGAAAAAAAAGCAACGATGAAATATCGGCTTGTAAAGTCTCTTCTGCAAAGCCAACTTTCTCCCCCTTCCATCTGGCTTATTGTATCAGCATTCCAAAATCCACGTTTTCAAAGAAGTTTCTAAAATGGCAATTCCAGGCTGTTTTCCTTCTTACTAAAGTAAGCAATATATACCCAATATAGAAATATAAAGAGGAATATAATGAATTAGATTAGTTTTTGTGTGTGTGTGTGTCTGTCTGACAGTTGATTTTTAAAGAGAAAAACCTGTGGGTGGTTTCAAGTCTGTATTGCCTCTTCCACTAAAAAGCAAGCATGGTGCTGAGTCTTTGATCTCTGGTCAAACAAAAACTGACCTCAGTGATCCAAGAAGGCTCAGCATCGTAAGAGCACACCTTTAACGGTGGGGGCAGCACCCATCTCTTACAGGACTGATGGAGAAAAAGAAGATGTGGCCAACACGAGAGCAGCATACAAAGGGCAAACTGGAAAATCTGCTGTACATAAGGAATTTGAAATTTTACCAATGCAAATTTCAATGCTTTGTGGAATCTCATTTGGAGAGCAGCGACAAAAAAGTGACATTTTCTTTAAATGAAATGATTGGAAAGCTAGGCTATAAGAAGGGCATTACAAAGAAATATCTAGAATTTTAAAGGTGGTATTCAAACAGATTATCTTTATTTTGCAGTTTATTAACTTCGAGCATAACTTTTCATAATAAAGAACATGAAAATGAAGGTTAAGAGAAACTTACCCCATAGACCAGTTCACCCACCATGCCATTCCATATCTTAGTCTCAGGGTCCCTAGCTCCATATTTCCCATCTCCAACAATTGACAGTTTGTATTTTATTCCAACATGTTTTGCTATTTCAGAAGCTAAGTCTACACAATATCCTTCATATCTCTCATTCCCTTCTAGTTGTTCATGGTTTTTCTTATACATTACATATGGTGATTCCTTTGAAACAAAAGTAAAGATCAAAAGTCTATGAATGTAAAACACAGCTTTAAAACATACAAAATGAGAGATGTTATGATCCTTACTTTATATTAATCGCAAGTATGTACAATATTTCCTACTTTGGTACAGAAATTAGGGAGACAGACTTTCGCACTTTAAAAATCCTTAGCATGATCCTACATTCAAACACACTGTAGATTTTACTCCCAGTAGATTTTGGCTCCATTGAAGACTACAGGACTATTCCACTTTAACAAAGTTGCACTATCATCTGCAGGATTAGGCTTCATTTTTTAGGTTATTAGACAGTCAAAAGGCATCACTGTCATAATAATTCTTAGTGTTTAAAGAACTGACATACCCAACATTTGTAGCAGCAAAAACATTTGCTAAGTTTCCCATGGCCTAGAATGGGGCTCTGATGGGGACATTTTCAAAGCAGCCTAAGGGAAGCTAGGCTAAAATCCTCAGCAGCAGTTTTGTTTTTTTTTTTTTCCCAATAAATTCCCTTAGCCTTCTTGGAAAATTCTGGCCAAAATGCTGATTATATCTTGCTAAGTTCATAGGAGTATAAAACATGATGCTTCAGGAAAGAGCATAAAATTGGATCATGCTTTGTAGAATCGTAACAGGCATAAAAGTTACAAACAATACTACACAGAACACATTTGCTAGAAGCAATGGGAGTGGCACAGGTATTGCTGTTTACAAAGCACATGAAGAGCATTACTCCTTTGGAATTTCGTGCGTATACACAGCTTTAATCCCAGTGCTAGAGCATTTCCAGTTCTCTACAGGTTTCATTGTACCACCCTTCCTCAGTCCACAGGGGTTGAGTTTATAGAAGCCGTACCTGAGTGAGGGGTGCAAGATTTGACCCTACAGCAGGAAGGCCAGATCCTGCCAGCAGTCACATGCATACACAGCTTCACTTATATAAGGCATTTGATCGCATTCAAGTGTCTGAGAAGCAGGAAAGCACAATGTTGAGCTCAATGGGATTCCTGTGAGTAAACTCCAGGACATGCATAGAAGCTTGCAGTATCAAGCCCTCAGCAAATCTCTGGCAGATACTGAACTTTTCAGTCACTTGAAGTAACACAGTATTCAACACCAGACTCCTGACAATGAGTCTAGCACATCTCAGGAGCCGTGCATCTTATTTCCTAAACACAAACACACTAAGAACATTAAACTTACCAGGATGGTAGTGACTACTATGGTTCTGTTCTCCACAGACGAAGTGTCATTAGAGGGCAGCTGATCTAATGTAGGCACAAATCTTTCATATTCATTCCAATAACCAGTCTATAAAAAGGGATATTGTTACTACATATATTTACAAGGACTTTGGTGCATGAACTTGTAACAAGAACTGTAATAACGTACGGTTTTGGAACATTTAGTCAGGACCGCATTAGTTTTAATAGATACGAGCCAATTCGAAGTGAAAATACATATTCAATTCTCACTGTTTAAATTCACAGTCTTATGGCACCTGTGGAATAAATTCCTCTGTGTCCACTGCATAAGAATGTGCTAAGGACAAGAAAACACACCGCAAAGCACTTTGAGTCAAATTATTCGGTTTTGAATTTTTTATCAGTATTCTGCTGCAGTTCAGGCAGTGAGGACAGCACCTGCAGACGTATGAGCTTCAGAGCAGATGCACAGACACTGCTAGCAATGCAGGCACAGCAGCATAATCCCCAATGTGGATTACAAAACCCTCTCTGAGCATGAGGAGACTGTCAGCTGGCTTGCACTGACCTTCAAGGTGCTGTGGCTGTGTTGCTATGCTGTTATTACACTAGTTTTTATATTTCTGTGCAGCACAGCAGAAACGCGTCTGCACTATAAACCTAGTGGAGTGGCTACGGTCGTGTCCAGAGGTATTTTGTTATCAAGTAAGTGCAGAAGAGTTTACAGAGTTGCAGTGATGACTAAACAGGTCAGGTACCTACTATCTCTGAAATCAGGGGGATGATGTATCTTATCTACACAGTCTCATCTCTTGATACCCCTGAGAACCTGCCTACCTAATTATTTTTGAACATTTGCTCTGAATTGCTTTTATAACAGGTAATCACATCACTTAGGCTTTATACTTTATTTAGGAGACAAGAGAACAAGTACTGAAAATCCTAATTAAAACCCAGATTATTTTTTGTTAATTTCAGAAGGTTTCTAAAATGCACTCACTCCAGTTCCACTATTGCTCTGAGGCCTCTTATGGAGAAGGGAAAGATGGAGAGGAATGTAGGAGGTTGGGCTGAGCACAGGGACACGACGACAGCAGGCAGTGTGCTCAGCAGAGGATAAGCTCCAGGTGGCTTCTAATAGAGAAAGTGGGGCTTGAACTTGAAATGGAAACCAATGAAGATATCAAATAGGATGAGTGATATGGTTAAGGAACAGAATAGAACACAGTTCCTGTGACAGGGAGGACAGCAAGTAGGCAGGGATTCCTCTGGGTCTTGTTTTCACGGTGGTTGTGTAGTATTCACAGAAGCACTGAATTGAAGGGTTTGCAAGGGATCTCAGAGATCATGGAGTCCAACCCCCTTCCAAAGCAGCTCCCTAGCCCAGGTTGCACAGGTAGGCATCCAGAATGTCTCCAGAGAAGGAAAATCTACAGCCTCTCTGGGCAACCTGTTCCAGTGCTCCATCAATATTATTGAGTTCCATTAGTTTGCTGGAATATTATTATCAGAAATATTATTTCTAAAGATATGAAATCAGAATGTACATCTTGAAACTGACCTTTCTTGATCCAGAAGCTTTCATTTCATACACATCAATTGTGTAATTTGTTCTTCGCCCATAGGTATCAAACTGGATATTCCCAGTCATTCCTTGAACTTGCACCTTGAGGCAAAAAATAGAAAAAAAAAAAATTAATAATGGATTAACTCTATATTTTTCTCTGTTACATTTTGCAGGAACTCAGTAGCTCCAGCACAATTTTTATCTGTGTAAGAGACTTGTAGCAGTTCTGACACAGCCAGTGGTATTCTTTATAATAAAGAAGCCTCAATTCTCTCAGTTTCAGCCATACATACCCTTTGTTAGTTAGTACTCTGCTGGTGACTCACCACTGCAGAGTGAGTTGCATTTAAGTGTAAGTAAGTGAAATTAGCCCTGCATGCATGTTAAATATAAGAAAGACCAATTCTGCCATGCTTAGTCACACTAGGTTCACTGACGTAGTAGGGAATATCAGCAAGCTACCTGCAACAACTCAATGCTATTAAAGCCCTCACAATATGGCACAGAGTGAATTGTGATATGGACCAGAATTTCATGTCGTTGCTCATTCTGGGAAGAGCTTTATTTTAAGATCAGTCCCAGCGTAGGAGAAAGGAATGAATGCATTTGAATGAACACATTTGTCTCTACTGCTTATGGGGTTTTGGTCTCAGTCTGGATGGATGGGTGTATAGGCAGTAAGTCATTATCATTACGTACTCACATGAATCACTTTAAAGGGAAGTATGAAGTAATTCATTTCAAAGAAAAAAATCTTTCTTATTTCCCTGTATGAAAGTGTGAGGTATTTCCATTTGTCACTTATCGACACTGGCAAGCTCTCATCTCAGGCAGAAGGGGCAATAGTCTGAAACTGCAGTAGGGGTAAATTAGCTTTCATATTTAGCAGAATGCTTTAGAAGCTCCATAAATGCGTGGTGGAAAATTGGTCAAAGGGAAATTGTGAAGCCACAGTCCCTGAAGATGTTCAGAGCTGGTTACCAAGTTGTTCATTATGGTTTAGAGATGGTACAATTAAACTTATTATAATGGACAGGGAAAAACTACACAAAAACACTAAAATTCCTTTGTCCCCAAATCATCCAGAGAGCCACACTGAGAAAGACATATAAGTAGTGTGATCTTTTTTTTTTGGTAGTAAGTGGATTTGAACCCTTTTAGCAGTTCGTGTTTTCAAGGGTCTGGAAGAGAAATGTGAGTTTTTCCTGTCTCCAGAAAGCTAAGGATGTGCATGAGGCTTTGAAAGCCAAATGTGTCCAAGAGAGGTTTTATCAGCTGTGGACTGAGCATTTGGAGAGCAGCTGACATATAATTTGCAGCCAGATGTGAGCTGCTGTGCCTGCTTTTGGCACTTACTGGAAGCTGTCTGGCTACTCTAGCACAGGGCACGTCTCAGCAGAGCTTGTTAGGTCTGGTTCATCCTGAGCTGCATGGAGACATGAGCATTGTGCACTTGACACCTTTTGACTTCAAATTTAATTTGTTTCTATCTTTGGTGGGAAAACTCAGCACTTCTCGAAATGTGGCTGCAGAGAGCCAGGAAGACTCACCAGGACTCAGAATGTGTCTGGTAGCAGCGTGCGGAGGCAATCACAAATTAAGTGACTATTTATAACTGCCCAGATCTGCTCAGGTAAACTGTCTGTCACTTATCTCATGCCTTAGATTTAGAAATACAGACATGCAGAGCTTTCGAGGCTGTAGGGAAACAGTCAGGTAATGCCTATTTCCCTTTTGCCAGCAGGACAACTGCCGTGTGACACTGCATCTTTTGCTGGCATAAGGATCCTTCCAGGAGGTCTTGAAAAAATGTACGGAGCTGCTGTTACACAGCAGAGAGGAGACACTGTTATTTTTTTTCCTGATGAATTTTTTTGGGGACCAAAGCAGGAGACTGATGAATGGAGTGGGGCCCAGCAGGCAGTGCTGCTGTGGGATGATATTGGGCAGCGGTTGATGAAGACGTATGTGAACCTCTCGTACGACCTGCTGAAAGTTTGACATCTACTTTTGTGCCAGATGTGAGTTGAGCTTTGTGTATCCCGTGACTGACATCTTTTCAGACATATTCTTCTACATGAGGTAGTGTCCTACCACAGTGCTCATGTTCTGTCTAGACATTAATGCTTTGTATCCCATTCAAAGACGTTTTATGTTTCACTAACAACGAAGTTCAAATAGTACAAATTCTTTAACTATTGTGAGGATTAAATTTAGTTAACATATCTTCAAATGAGGGCAATGCTACATTAGAGAATGTGCAGGTAATGCATTTGTTAGGATGAGATCTAATGGCATAAGAGCTGCTCTGACAACATGAGACTGAACTCAATCCTTAAGAGAATGAGGGGTACAATAAACCTGATACAATCTTTTCACTTTGTTAAGAAAAAAGCCATTGGAAAACCGAGTGTATGAGGTCTGACCCAGGATTTGTTTTTGCCTAACATGGGCTTAGTTCTGATCTCACTCACTTCACTTTCATGCCTAAATTATTACAGTTCCTTAGTTATCCAACTATTTTTGCAGTTATTTGAGCCAGATCAAAAGTATACTCAGTTCTTGTCTATTACGTCTACCAAAAAAATTACATATATGTCAAGTTCATAAATATATGTATCCTTGCATGATGTATAATACACATGCTGAAGACCCAGTCTGGTTTTGCTTGCCATCTTTACACCCTGAGCTTGACTTCAGAAACCCCCAGGACATGGCAAAGTGGCTCATGTTCACTCCCATGAAGGCAGAAAGTCTTGAGAAGTCAGCCTACAGGCTGTGGGGTTACACTGGTCCCACAGGGATGTGACTTAGGCCAGCTCTTTGAGAACTAACTTGTTATGGTTTGCTTGCTATTGAATACATCCTAGCCATCCTTTGGAGTTTGTCATAAACTTTGTTTTTGTTGTTTTTGTTTTGTCCTGAGAAGCAGCTGCTGTTTGTGTGAGTGCAGGAACTGTATATGGAGTAGTTCTGTCCCAGTAGAGCTGCTGCTGTTGTGAAACACACATATCCAATAGCCACAGCACGTTTGCCCTTACCATTTTCAGTGCTCTTTCTATATCAATTCCTTGGCTCCATGGTACTGCAGGGTTGGCCAGGCAGTCCCCAGCACTGCCTCTCCTGGAGACATCCACACGTTGCCTTCGGAGGTAACGGAAAGCCTCTGCTATGACCAGGACTGCATCATGGGTCAGGGCAGATGTATACTAAAATTGATGCAAACAAAACATGGTGACGGACTGCAATCTTAGAATTGCCCCAGGTTTATCATCAGGTCTAGTCCTCTCATTAATATTGTCTTAAAAGAATCATGCTCACAAGTCCTTTTGCTTGCTCGCTGTTTCTCTTGCCACAAATGCTTTTTTTTTTTTTTACATTTTATTTATTTATTTATTTATTGAGTAAAAAATTAAAAGAAATAATTTTGCATAGCACAGAGGAGTAAAACAATAGAACAAGTTTATAGTAGCATAAAGTTTAACTGGAAGCTTGTTCATCTAAATGACGTCACTACAAAAGTCAGCAATTCCATGCTGGCCCCTGCTGCTGCTGACAGCAAGAGCTCACACTTTTTTATTTCTTGAAGTAATTTTTTTCTTTACAACAAGATTGCCAGGATGGTTCTGAATCGAAGTTAACATGAATCATTTCTGTTTGGACCGTAGTCCTGATTAGGAAGCATCTGTGGCCGGGAATAGATCAGTTAGGATTTTTAGTAGACAGCTATACAAGCTGGCAATCATAAAACACACGTAAGGCATTACATCTCCTCAGTAATTGCCCATCTGCCTTTTCTCACACCCCTGTAAATCTGAGGAAGGTGATAAGCTTTGTGTAGCAACAAGTCCTCAACAAAACCCTGGGAGTTCTAATGAATTGTTCATGCTGCTGTCAACTTCATCCACTGCTTGATGGATGGATCTGGTGACATCTCCCAATGCTATAAATTTAGTATCACCTATAAAAATGTCACAATTTTTTTTTTTTTACATTTTTTCCACATTCCTGTGCTTGCCCAAAAGTTCTTTCCTCCTAGAATGGAGGGAAGTTCTGCACGTAACACTGCTGGTTTTCTCTGTCAGTATGCACGCCTGTAATTTAGGGGTCTGTGCATGGGACACTGTTACAACATGTACACACTGGGAGCAATTGAATGTGCTCAGCCTACAAGGACAGATTTCAAATTCCTAGTAACTGACCCTTCATACTTCCACTATTTTTATGAGAATGAAGAGGCTTTCCTTTATTAAAAAGAGGCATGTCCTGTAGGGCAGAAAAGCACATTTGGTTTTCTGTATTCCTTAAAAATGTGCATCATCTTATTGCAAGTTGGATATAAAGCCTCAGGAAATCTGCACAGAACAAGGCATGCCTGTGTGTACAGATCAAGATGAGCATGAATGATAAAAAGGAGTGCAAAGGTAGCACTGTGAAGGTTATACAGCAGCCTCTCTTACTGAGTTTCAAATGACAGCAGTTTATAAACTTTCATTTGGTGTGTGTGGGTGTTCCAGCTCTGACTGTGCCAAGGTACAGGCATTCTTTGATCCTGCCCACTTTTACCTCTTCCTACAATCTTGCAGTGCTCACTCTTTCCTCTTAACTGCCTTGTTAGTTAACAAAGATTACATCACACTCCACACAACATTACAGAATCTGATACTGATTTTATCAAGGCATTTGTTCTTGAGTTAAAAAAATAAATCTGTAATAGCTGTCCAATCTATACTACATAGAATTTACAGTCATCATTTTTTTTCAGCAGAACATGTCAATTATCAGTAACCTTAATGCAATCCCTCCCAAGTCACGCCAACAGAGCTATCTAATTTTCTACTTTATTTGAATTCTGCTTATAAATGCATGAGCACGCAAAGAGAAAAAAGAGAGGGAAGGGAAAGGCTGATAAAATACGGAATAAATTAAACATCAGGGCTTTAATCTCTAGGCAATTTTGTTTCCTAATCAAAAATATTGTACATCAATTTTTAAGTATGCTTTTGTCTGATTGACAAATACTGTGCACATTTCTATAATGAGCAGCACATTTGTGCAAAGGTAATACATTCTCTACGTTTGTATGATACACTTACGATTATTTCTTAAGGATAATTTTTCCCTCAAGGTAAATTGCTTTCAAGTGGAACAAAATCTTCCCAGGTTAACTTTCTATCTTTCAGAGCTTTTAAGGTTAGTACAACACTTACGTTCACTTCTGCCTCACTCCTAGGAAGCTCTAGAAAGAGGGAGTAGCTCATAAACAGCAGGGAACACACGGATCCAAGCCCCATTTGCCTTGCCTTGCTTTCTCTAACATGCCAGCAAGGCTGTGGGATGGTGTGAGATGAAGATAATTTTCCTTCTCCAAAGAAATCACATGATCTCAGGGATAGAACAGATTGCAGTGCAGTGTCTGGTCCAGCCCTTTCTTCCAAATGAGGGTCACTCTGTATAGACTATCCCTGGTGCATCTGTCACACCCATCTCCTTCAGACACTGTGAAGGAAGCCTCTTTATCTCCCAACTTACATTTTACTATACTTAGCACCACTTACGGTTTTTTTTTTTTCTATGTCTGTTACAGACCACCTTGAATGCAAATTCAGCTGAGTGCTTCCTGTCCCCGTCTGTGCACACATCTGATTTGTGTCTGTATTAGGGAACTAAACTGTGACAAGACATGAGTGAAGGCAGTCATACTCAATGTCTGCAGCTGTTTAGTGATCAGAACCATCCTGGAATGGTTGGGGTGCAGCCCAGCCTGCATTCCACCAGTTTCCAGGCATGAGATGGAAGCTTGAAGGAGTGCTGCCACCTTTTAAAGATATTAAGACAGCTTAATAGCCTGGGCTTGGCCAGGCCATGTTTCTTGGTGGTGGGACTGGAGAGCAGTTTCTAGCATCCTTTACCTTACAGTACGGTGTAACTCTGGAAAACACTCGATTATTGTATTTTTTATACAAACACTCTATGCACTGGAAGACTAATACTATTGTTAACTAACAAACAGTTGTTTAAATGTAACTTATTTAATCTCCATCATTATCAGAGTAAATTAAATACCTTCAATGGAGAGTTTTTGGCTTCTGGGAATTCTCTCTCATCGAGCCTCACCCAGCGTTGTAGAAACTGTTGAACCATTGGGTTTTCATTATTAACTATCTGGAATCCAGTAACATTGGCACCTCCATGCATCACCCTCTCCAGCACAATGTCTGTGAAACCCTGGGAGGATGCATAAAAATCAAAAGTTGTTGTCATCTAAAGCCCCTTTTCTTTGCCTCAGTTTTACCTGCTGGAAACCTGGCACAAAAGAAACCACTGAATTTCATTCTTGTTAGCTGAAAATATTCTACCATGGAGACAATTACTATCACAATAGCAATTGGAATTCTGATAGTGGCATCTAATAGCATTTTCAAGTGCCTTCAGGTTTAGACCTTTTGCACTGGAAAACTGCCCTGTTGTGTCACTGCATCATTGCACATCATATCCGCTGCTCTGAAAGAAAACAGCGGGGACGCCTGAAAGACCACTTCCACTTCCTGTCATGGTGAAAATCTGCCCAATACCTCACTTCCATTCGTAGAGCAAACCGTGCAAAGCTTCAGTGTTGGGAACAAAAAGCCACTGAAGAGCCACACAGTTGTGAGGAGGTGAGGCACACACCCCCTGGCTACACAGCCGTCAGTCACAGCACTGCTTAGCATTTTGCTTTCAAACATTATGGTAGGATTCTCTCCCACTCTCTTGTTATTTATACCTGTGGCAGTAAATTGGTGTCTTTTTGATTAGTGTGATTTGATTGCAGTCATGTTTATCTGAATGCCACTACTTACACATGCTAAAAGGCAACTCAGGGTAAGAACCTCTGTATTTCTATGCACACTCTACAATCAGTCAGATCACGACTGCTCCTTGTAAAGCAAAATGGCACATTTGTAAGTCATACAGTACTCATATTAAATAAGGATATTTTTAAATTTGTCTTTTCTCTTTTAATCAGACCAAAACATGAATACAGAGAACATTCCACTAAGTGGGATTGCTAACTTCAAAGTGTGATCTTCAGAAGAACATATTTCTGCTCACAGCAGACATGGAAACCAAAACTAGTTTCTGCAAGGATCAATTACAGTATGACACTTATTCTAAGGAACTCAAGTGGATGCTGTTTCCAAGTCATCACATACACCCCTGAAAGCCAATTTTAGATTCCAGAAGTAGTCCTGGTACAGATAAAAATGTCTTGTTTTATCCTGGTAGGTCAGTACACAAGCTGTCACCAACCCACACTCTCATTCTGTAATAAAAACGAATGGCTGAACAGTCTGGCCATTTCATTTGGTGGAATTATTGTTCTAATTTGCAGCTTTTCATCACTCATTTTATACATAAATATCCTACAATTATTTTTCCTAGAGTGCTTAAATTTCAGATACAGAAGATTATGGTTACCAAGAGTCTTATTTATGAGGACACAGATTAGTGGAAAACACATAATTAAATCATTATTTTAAAATCAGTAGAGGATATTAGCTGCTTAGATAAAACGCAGGCCATAATTGACTACAAATGACTATAACCTACCAGTTCCAGTATTTACTGAAGTCATCCCTCATAATCCAAGAACTCACTCAGGCATTTTCTCTGCTGCTGATTAAAGTTGACACAACCTGAACAGAATATATTACCCTCTGAGCCTTAGCTATACTTGTAATGAAGAACAGTTCTTACCAGGTTTGCTAGCATGTAGTGATAGCCTCTCGAATGTTTGCCAAGGATTACAACCTGTGTGAAGAAAAAAATTACATGTTATTCAGAGTAAAGAAAGAGTATGATTCTCAACCAGTAGAAAATGGGCCAGAGAATGAAAATTTTTGTAATCCTTTATGCCCAATCCATGGGGAGAATGAATGTTACACACCTGTGACTTTACAGACATGATGCAATCACACATGTTTTTAAAACACTTGGGCATTGCACCAACCAGAGTGACCCACAGCACTGAGTAAGTCTCCTATAGCAGATAACCCTACTTGGAAATCTCACCCTGGTGACCAGAGTGTCTCCCCAGTGACTATACTCATTTTAGCGATCACTTCAACAGTAATTTCTGCTCTGCAATGAGGTAGTAACATATCTACCTACCTAGTCAACTCATTGTTTGCAGGGTGTGTGAGAAGCAGATGAGACAGCCCAATCTTTCATTGTGCTTACTGAACTGTGCTGGCACAGGGGGCTCTGATGGCTCTTGTTGTACAAGGGATTTCTTGCCATGAGAGCCCTGACCAAACCTTGTCATATGTGAATGCTTGAATTCTTAGTTATACACAGTGACCTTCATTGCCTTTTGACAGAGTTCAAAAGGACTGAAATCTTGTCACTTCCAGTGTAGGTAAATGGAGATATTTGACCTTACATATTTAATCAAAATTTGTACTAAATACAATGCGGTACTTCCAGTAAACCAACATCTCCTGCCCTCCCTGACCCCAGCTGGCTATCTCTGTGTGCAAGTGGAGCCATTAAATGCAACAGTGAAGGGACAGAAAAGCAGCAGGATGAACTGAGCCATCAGACTCAGCAAAGATAAAGAGGCAGAGCCAGGGCAGTGCAGGCTGGCAACTGAGTTCTGCCACCCTGTGTGCTCCTGGTGTCACTCCAGTAATACCGTGCTTTTGTAGAAAGGAGAGAAAAATCTCCCCATGTTGAAGCAGCTGGTTGATGGCTCACCAGCAATAGTCCCTGTGCAAATCATGCTGCTGTACTTAGCACTGCTCCCCTGCCTTCAGGCTACCGCCTCAGTAACATCCATCTCATTGCATCTAGGTCAGGGGGAAAAATGTCCAGCAGAAAGAATTTAATTAATAATTGTGGTGATCACGTGTGTGTCAGGACAGAAACCAACTCACTCGGACTTTTCTAGGGTGAACTGCTGAAAACTAAGAACAGCAAACCTAGCAGAACATACGCCGCAGCCATATCACAGACTGTACCAAAGAGCAGCTCAAGTGGTCAGGTGATGCCTTTTGATGGACCACTTATGTCCTTGCTAAAGTGAGATGACATTTGAATCACTGACTTTAATACACAGAGGAGCCTCTTAAGGCTCTTGATGAAATTATTAAGTTCCCAATTGTCTCTTTGGGTTGCCTTGTCCTTAATAGATGTCATTTCTTTCAAATTCACATTTAATTCTGTAGGAATTTGCATACTTCCAGCAGTCTGAAAATAAATTGCTGTTCTGGTCCTCTTGAGAACTGTATGTACACTCTGTTGGTAGAAAGCATCTGCTTTCCTACACTCCTGCTTGTTTTCTATGGAAATGTGCAGGCTTCCTTCAGATCATCTGGCGTGTGCACTATTTGCATAATGAATTCTCTGTGTGTTTAAATTTCACCTTAATGGCAGCACTTTCCTTTTAAAAGGTTAGAGACAAAGGGTTTAGCAACAACAATGTGCTTTGCCATTTTAACCTTAATAAAAAATAAGAAAGCTTTTACAGTTCTATCCAGAAATGTGTTTATTTAAGAGAAAATACCATGACAGATGAAGTCAGGGGATGTAAGGAAAACATTCATGGAGCTGCTACAGGCATCTGGAGAAATACTGTACATGGGAAATGTAGGACTCATTAGCATAGATCAGACTCAACTTCCATCTCCTCTGTTGTCATTTCTCCAAAATGTCCAGAAACAACTCTGTTTAGTCCCTTAGAGTGGTCCAACACAGTACAATCATGCTTTAATTTATAAAGCAGCTTTCGAAAATGACCTGCTACTACTTGTATTCACCCAATCAACCTCATTAGCTCATAATTATTTAACTGGATCTTAACAATGCTGTTAAAACACACTGCGCATGATACCCTAAATCTTAATGAGGGTGATTCTCCTCCTGCCTTGCTTCCCACCCCTACCAACTGCCCAGCATCTTGCAGGAGCTGCTGGATTAGCAAACCTAGTAGAAACAATCTCACACGTCAGTGTTACTCCTCTGGGAGAGCAGGGATGGACAAAGCTTTCTTATGAAGAAAGAAAACAGGAGTATAACCAATAAATCTCATCAACTGCTTATATATTGTGAAGCTTATATAGAAAGTGAGATATTGAATAGTGGTGGTGAACAGAAAGCCAGGATTACAGGACAAGGATTTCACAGAGCTACGAGTCTTTGCTAAGTTTCACTTCCAAGACTTAATATTGCTTTCACCTTGACTGAAAGAAAAGCTTACTGGGTTTTACACTGAACAAAGGAGGAGGAAAAAAAGCCTGGAAACTATCATTAATAATTCAGACATCTGATCACACATAATTCTTGTCGTGTAGATAAAAAGAGTGTAATGTCAGGTTTGATATGGAGCCAAAAAAGTTTGTATTTTTAATAAACTCTTACGATGTTTCTGATTAATTAACAGAAAATCCAGAGAGAACATAATTAAAATGCACCTCATATTAAAATAGAAGTTACAGACTGCTGGCATGTTGGAAGTATGGGCTTATATGCCAGACTTGAGAAATTAAATCGGCATTGCCAATTTCAGTTTTTCATTTGCCTGGGGAAGTCATTTTTTGAATGAAAGCACAGGGACACATTGGTTTTCACTGTATCAGCCGTCACGATAACAAGTAGGCAACTAACATTTTCTGCCTTAGCTTTTAACTTTTTAACTTCTTTTTTTTTTTTTTTTAACTCCTTTAACTTCTAACTTTACAGTTGTAGAAGAGTCTTTGGGCTCAAAAGAAATGGAGGTTTGGGAGGACTGAGCAATCATATTTTCCCTTTTAAAAAAATATCATTGGTTTGTCTTTGACTCAGGGATGCAGAGACTGTCTCTTCCAACACCCAGGCTCAAAGCACGACAGCTAGAGCATGCTGCTCAGGATGTGTCACGTTTTGAATGCCCCTGAAGACAGTTTCCACAACCCCTGTGGGCAACTTGTTCCAGTGTCAGACTACTCTTGCAGTAAAAATGATTTTTCTTATGTTTAAACAGGATTTCCTGCATTTCAGATTGAGTCCTTGTCTAGTCACTGGGCACCACTGAGACTCAAACTCGCTGAGACTGTCCAAAAAGTGTCTAGCTCTTCAATCCTCCCCATCAGATATTTATACACATTATTAAGATCCATCCTGAGCTTTCTCTTCTCCAGGTAACACAATCCCACTTCTCTCAGCTGCACTGCCACATGCTTCAGTCCCTGAATAATCTATTGGACCCCCCACTGGACTTGCTCTAGTGTGTCCATGTCTTTCCTACCCTCAAGAGCCCAGATCTGTACACAGTACATTAGATGCAGTCTCACTGGGGCTGAGCAGAGGAGAAGGATGATCTCTGCTGATCTGCTGGAAACACTTTTCCTGCGCAGCCCAAAGAAATGTTGGCCATTTCTGCTGTGACACTGCAATGACTGTTATGTTCAATTTGTCAGACAGGGCCACTGGACACTTCTTTGCAGAGCTGCTTCCCAGCCAGAAAGCCCCTACCCAGTCTGTACTGATGCATGACATTTGTCTTCCTATCAAACAATTCTTCCAATTTCATAATAACTGTCAACTTGCTGAGAATGCCCTTTGTCCCATCATTTAGATAATTAATGAAAAGTTTAAACAGTATTGGTCCTGATATCCTTGGGTATCCCACTAGCAACTAGCTTCCAGCTGGAATTGCTGTTGCTGATTACAACCCCCTAACCTGAGCAATTCATTTTTCAATCCGTCTTTATCTCCACTCACCTAGCCAACAATTTATCTGCTTGTATGTGGAGAATGTGTCAAAAACCTTACTAAAGTCAATATAAACAACATCTACTGGTCTCTCCTCATCCAACATGCCAGTTATCTCACTGTAAAAAGCTATCAAGCTAGTTGAGAGTGATTTCCTGAATATAGGAGTGAAATTTCCTTTCTTCTTCCAGTCCTCATGATCCCCCCTAAAGGAAACTACGAACTTTCAAGACAGCAGTGTTGCAGTGAACCACCACCCTAGAAACCTGTGGATGCACCCATCAGGTTCTAGCTTGTGAAAATGTTTCCTGACTTGATTCTCTACTGAGTTGAGTCTTCATTGCTCCAACCTCCACCAGTGGTCTCTGAAATCTGGGATTCCTGAAGGCAAGTCTCGCCAGTAGAGACCAAGGTGAGGAAAGCACTTCTAGACCCTGTTAGTTTCAGTTTTTTTGCAATTCTACATTAAAACATACCAAATCACAAAAGGCCTAGAACAGCTCCTGCAGTGTTTTTGCCGTGGGCATTGATTTTAACAGGAGTTATTGAAAAGTACATGCTAAGAGGATATACCTGTGTTTTTACATAGGGAAGTAGCTATCATGACTTTGGCAGCAGTGTAATTAAAACCAACAAGAGCTCATCTTCCCTTCACTTGAATCGTTCCAGTCAGTTCAGCCTTTTTAATCAAATTTTTTTATCTTTCCTTATTTACAAATGAAAAAAGAAAGAAAATAAATTAGATCACAAAAGTACAGACTACCTCATTTACAGCTCAAAACCCTGATAGCTTATGAGTTTATTAGATCTTTCTGTAACACAAAATACTGATGCTGACTGGCAGTATTGTCACAAAGAAGGTTTAAAGATTTTTCCTGTGCTTTTCATTCCTGACAAGTTACAGAAATATGCCACTTAAATGGAATGACAGGGAGAGATCTGACCTGCTGTACTGTGTCTTTCCATTTCTACCATCTCTATGAACAATGAGGTAGCTTATGTCCAGAACTCTTCTTTCCTAGGTTTTAAAAAGGAAGCAAGAAAAATGAGATCTCCTATAAGCTCAGAGTCATAAAGGAGTTTTGTAGTGTTTGCTGAAGTTACATTAATTTGGGTCCCAATTTTGCAATGAGCCCATGATTAACTTCGAGCATATCTGCACGTCTTCTGAATTTAAAGTTTTTGAGGACAGGAAAGCTTAGCTAGTTCCATATGAACAGCAATGCCCCAGGATGCCTTGCTTTCAAAATACAGTTATGACATCTTTGCTTTCAAAGCAGTGCATAAATGCCAGCAGTGATGGCACAATCCTTTCTTCTCAGCAGTAAACAAGCCAACATTTTTTGTGTTCAAAAAATGGACACTTGTCTGGAAAATTCCAACAGCATCATCAGGATCAGTTCAGTGTTGACTGCTCCTTGTGGAAACAGTACGGGTAACAGGCCTCTACTATCCCAAGCATGGCAAGAATTGTCTTGCATACCTAAATTGCTATGGAGCACTCTTCCCTCCTGGTTAACACACCAGGTATTTGCTAGCTTGCATCCCTATTGATAGCAACATTTTACATCTGAGGATGGAATTACATAAAGCTCATCTGAGATATGTGCAGCTTCTGCTTGATATTGGAATAAACAATTAAGTCATGGTAAAACCCTACTGGACTAGAGGCACTGGCTAATTGGGTCTTCACCACCCACTTTAAAACGGAAAGGAGTAGAATATCAGTATGACACTCCAATTAATTCAATAAAAGCAAAAGCCTTCAGAAGTTCTTAACACGAGAGCTGCCCATGGGGGTTTGCAGCTATCGTACTTCAGCTCTCAAAGGAGGGTGCACTGTTAATAGCAAGATAATTATTGTGGGCAAGGCTGTCATGTGGGCAAAAGCAAAAGATCTGGTGCAACAGCATTTGACAGCCATACACAATCATTCCTCCTTGTCTTTACTTTGCACTGGACACCTCTTGTCATGTAAATTTTCCAGACTTGAGCAGGATAAATGGGAGAACAGAAGAGGATTTTCTTCACATAACCAGGTGCCAAAGTAAAGATAAGATCCCCTGCAACCTCAGCAGATACATTCTGCTGCCAGTCTACAGTGCCTGTTGCCTTGTTTTACCATTCACACACAAGCTCCTGCACAAAGAGAGTTCCCTTAGAGGACTCTAAGCACGAGACAAGGCAAGGTCTGCAATAAGAAAAATCATAAAAGATAGCATGTTGATATCTTTTTGATGTTTGTCTCCCCAACAGCACCAACACCAGCACATGAAGGCCCAAAGGAACCACAATACTGTGGTGGCAAAAGAAGCATCACAGTTAGCACTGGTCTTCTCACAGTCAGACTGGTAGTACTTATCCTGCTTTCAATTCCATAGAAATAAAGCAATTTCCACACAGGGTACAAATGACTTTCTTTGTACAAAGGGTCAGAACCTCATAATGGTAACCACAGTGCAAACCTAGTGAAGGCGATTTGTTTCTTCCCTTAATATTAATGGGATGAGAATCTGTCCGCTAGGGATTGTGAGGCTGTAAAATATGCAGTAAACAATGATTTCATTTATATGAAGAATGAGTACTATATTAAATTTGAGTTAAATATTAAATGAAGAAAGTATTAAATATTAAGATGAAGATTCTACACACGTATTGTTTGTTGCAGACAAAAATAATAGCATATATGGTTGAGACCAACTTATGCACCATTTCAGAGGCTTCATGTTCTTTAGGGAATGCCACAAATCCATTTGCAGTCTAGATTGCTGGGTTTTGAATTTTCGTGCAGTGTACAGATCTGAGAGTTTTACTTGTGTGCTGTTGACATCTTTTACGTTTGTAATCATACCTCAAAACGATAATCCTATCTTTATAACAAAAGCATGCATGGTAAAACAAGGATCAGAGATGCATTTGAATCATTATATTAGTATTTTTTTCTTCTTTGGACCCCTTTGTGTGTTTCTCTCCCTCATACTTCTAATTGATGTTAATCACACCAACAATGAAATTTACTTCTAGGCCATCTCCATATAGATGATGGTCATACACATTAGTCCTTGGAAAGCAAGGGAACATCTGAAGCCACACTGTACTTCCTCCTCTCACCAGAGAGCTACACTTTCTTTTCTCGCATCTAATCTGACATTTGCTGTCTGTGTAGTAGAATATCCTTTTAAATAATGCATAAAATATTACATGAGAAATTACAGAGGCAAAACATTATGAATGGCAATATAGGTTCTGTGGGCATGGTATTTTCTGGTTTTTTTTTTTTTCTTTTCTTTTTTTCATTGTGATAATAAAGTTTTTTAGAGAATTTTCTGCCTCCTGAAATCATTTTCCTAGATTCATTTTCCTTGATGTGACTTAACAATATTATGATGTTAACTAATCTGATGTCATAATTATGGTTAAAAGACATACTGTGCTACAAAAGCATCGTACTCTGGTTTCTCTTCACTGAGATGAAGAGTTTTATGATTGCTGGTAACTGACATTTGTAATCACAGTTGTTTACTCTGCAAGTTGAATAACATTCATTAAACAAACTTTTCTTTCTGTCAGAATTTTTTCTTTGTTTAGACAAATGAGAACAGTGTTCTATCTCTCAGGACTGCATCTCTCTTTGCAACTCTCGGCCCTCATACCCTAACCTTCACAACAAAATCGATCAAGTCTTAAGCTACCATTCATCCCTTAAAGCTATTCATCTAAAAGCAACATGAGATGTGGAGGCTTGTTACAATCACAACAGCAATTCTTTGTAACATATGAAAAGGATTGCCAAAATGGCAAAGAGACCTCTGCCTCTAATGTTGCCATGATCTTCCCAAGAAGAGCTACTTGTTCCCACTGACAGCCTCCCTGGAGAAATGTATGCACTGTAGAATTTTTGAATTAGCGAATTTTTTGCCTTTCGGATGAGATTAATAAAGCAAAAATCAAGCTGTGTTATGGAGGAATGTTTGGAGTCATATACAAGAAAGTAAATCAATTAAATATGTTAATCTACAGCAGTGATTTCTGCACACTGATCATTAGGAAGGAGTCCATATTTTAATTGTCTCCATAGTTCTAGTATATTCATTGATAAAGATTTCACCTTGAAAAATGTTCAAAAATGAACTGATCTCACAGAGATTCCTGAATATTCTCAAGCTGGTATTTCCACAGAGTCTTCAGGTCTCACAAGAAACTAACCAAAAACAAATGAGTACAGGAAATTTCAAACCACAACAAGTGTTTTGTCTTGAGTGCCAGAACTGCCTTAATTCAGTACGAGTAAGCAGGCAGTTGGATCTTCTCTATCTACCAGTGTCCTGTCTTCCTTCCACTTAGTTACAGCCTCTCAGGTCAGACACTACCTGAAGGTCAGCAACTGTGATGTCAAGGGATTTGGGTATTGCTCTCTGATCTGACACATTTGTGGTGTGGTGCTGGTCAATCACCAGGTCTGAGGCATTTCAAGGGTCTCTTGTCATCAAATTTCAAACAGTTTTTTCATCACAGTCACACTTTTTGATGCCTTCTTTGGAATTCTGATATTCTTAATAACACCGTACCTCAAGCTTTTTTGAAGAGCGTGATGGTGACTTACTGTATATTTTCTGACAAACTTCCCTCAAAGCTTGAATGACCTGTCTCAAAGACAACTAATTTGATTGGACTATTTGGGACTCTGCAGAGTCTACTGATATGAAATGCGCAAAGATCCCTATTCTGTGTTCTTACTGCTTTTGACAAATTCTGAAGCACTCAACTTTTTGTATTTTACCCAGTCAAGGATGACCGTCACTCATCAGTCAAAGCTCTGGAAATGGACCCTTTGCCATGCAAGTTCATGTCTGAGAAGTTTTGCTAACCTGAGAACAGATATGTAGTGATATTCTAGACAGCCCACAAGAACATGAGTTTCTGTTAACTTCTCAGGTGGGTAAAACTTCTTAGTAACCATCACATGCTTTGCACTGACACACAAACACCTTTACCAATGACATCAGTGCTTCTTGGTTCAGGAAAATTAAGCAAATGAGTGTACGTGGTTGTTCTAGTACAGTTGATTAGCTCTCCCTTGCAACATTCATGGCTAAGGTTCCAGATTTCCTTCAGCCTGTGATGCTCAGCTCTTATCCTAACAAAAGACAGACCTACCATGACAACAGCCCTCTTGCCTGTTGGCAGTTGTGGCTCCTTTCATTGTAGAGCTGCAAGTCCACATCATGTGTATCAAATTCAGCACCATCAAAACTGACTTCCAGACCAGCCTCCTTACTAAGTTCCTCAACATCTAAAGCCACTTTCACAAAGGCTATTGACAACAGCAGTCATGCATTTACTCAGAAGTTTCCAAACCTTCTGCTAGAATCTGATGTTTCAGCCCAGCCATCTGGTGTGAAGACATATCCACACTGCTAACAAGCAGCTCCTAGTGAGCTTCAGTGCCTCATCCCTTTGACAAAGGGGATGATATCTAACAGTGCCTTTTGCCTTTCAAAATGGTGAGCCTGAGTGTTGGAATGTCTTCTTGCAGTCACAGACAAATATAAACAACATTCATTTCTTCTTATAACCCACAGAATAAACGATACTCCATCAGTCTTAACTTCCATCAATGTGCTAGGATGTACATACATTGGGGGAAGAGACAAAGAGATTAGGTAACCTGAGGAACACAGTTATCATTTAAAAAATACATACATTTTCCAACCCCACCTCCATTCAGCATGTCAGGGTAAAATCCCAGTGTTAGTCCCTGGAATTGAACAAAAGTCCTTGGAAACGGAATTCTTTTTATATAAACTATTATTGCACGTCAGGATCACTTCAAACTATTACTAGGATATAACCCAGAAGTGTCGCAGTAATTCAGTCCCAATGCTCACAGGAAAATCTGCGGGGGGGGGGCTTGACAGCAGAGCACTGCACTTCAAGCACACTGAAAAACACTGAACAACAGCCAATCTTTCTTTACTTTTGAGCATTTTCTTTCCTCTTTAAATGTCCTATGAAATTAACGGAGAAGAAATCAGTGCAACCTTCCCTAGGAAAGACAAGGTTACTTTTTCTTTTACTTTTTACTGTAAATGGAATTCTACTGTGACTAGAATTGCATTCAATTGTGCTTTTCAGTGCTTTGAAGGAGTTTGGAAGGTTTATTCTGCTTCACTATAAACAGCACTCAGCAATATTCCCCATATAACTTAGTGCATAAATCACAAGCCAAAAGAGATTATGAAGAGTTAATTTATTTTTACTAGATTTAGTCTATGCAGCAGGGGAAGCCTTTTAACTCACATGAGGTAATAAAGTTGCAGTAATATTTTTCTGAGCTGATTCTCTACGTACATTTTTCCAGTATAAAAGATACTCAGGGTGTTTTTAAGGCTCTATGTATATTGCACATTATTTTGTTCAATTCATACTCTGGAGGACTGAGTTTCCAGAAGCATATACCCCATTACTGCTACACATGCACATCCATGGTCTCAAACAAATAAATGATATTGTAACACGAACTTTTTAAAGCCTATGAACACTAATTCCCTCTGAAACAGTTTTGCTTTTTTTCACCTTACCAGTTGAGCACCATGGCACATTGGTGCTTCAGGCTTAACTGATGATTTGTAGGGCCTGAGCCTTTTTAAAACTTCCTGGGTAGCCCTGGAAGCTTTAACCTATTCCAAACAGCCCAAAGGAGTTGTACTGGTACGAAGCTGGGATAAGATAAAGGAATCACACGTGGTTGTGTAATTACTAGTAGCAAGTTACTTGCACTGGGATGGTGCCTTGCTGTGTTATGGTTGATACAAACCCAGCTGCAATCCACAATGAACATGTCATAGCTGTGGATCACACCTAGGGGCCTCATATTTATCCAAATGCACCTGTTAGGCTGTAGCTGTTGGTTGCTTGTCTCATATAGTGCACTGCCGTCCTCTGGGCTAAAACAGAGAGAAAGTCCCACCCTGAAAATTAGAACTGCAGCATTTCAATGCTCTTTGAAATGCCCTTGGGTACCTCCTGGTGTATGAGGGACCCCAAGAAGCACCACTGGCTCTCTCCCCCAGATAACAGTGATTCATATCACACTGAAGCCATTTATCCCCGTTTAGTCAGCTATGAAAAGAGACATAAGCTCTTGCGTGCCTTTTTCCTGTTCTTGTGTTAGGACTTCTCTTGTATATGGACTTACAAGATGCCAGAACTATCACGCTGCCTCTCGTGATGTACAACGCCTGTTTGCACAGTGGTATTGTGCTATTACTATTCATTTTGATAGCGTGCTTCCTTCCTTTCCCCACAGTTGGTTCATCTGGATTGTTGCCAAGATCGTTGCCTTGGAAACTAATTAAGTAAAGCCTTTGGTTAGAAGCAGACTTTCAAGCATTAAACTATTTGAGAGACAGATGCAGAAATTAAGGTAATGTCTGTGAAGATGAAAGGGTTTATCCTTTATATGGAGAAGAAAGAACTACATTAAATGCTAGAACTGAAATAAGGCAATTTCTATACAACACTGATTTTTAAAACCTGGAAAAGATGTGTGACCAGGGATTTTAACATCAGACATCGGCTTAGAAGAGGTGGAAGAAGAGCTGTGTGGGATGGGGAGACGGACAGATAGAGCAGGACGAAAATCTGAGAAGACCACATGTTGAGCGAGTTCACGCCAGCAGTCCCTTCTCCCCCAAACACTCCATGTCTTGAGACGACTTCTCGTGAATCCTGATTTTGTCACACTCCAAGCTCAGCATGGGATGCACCCATGTGTACATTTGCTTCCAAAGAACATCAAACGTGTCAATGAGAGGCTATCACAAAACAGCCCTCAGGCTCGACCCTTCTGCTGAGACTGTCAGCGAGGGTAACAATTAGTGCCAGCACAGGAGCAGCTGGCATGATGCAAACACAAGCTAAATAATGAGTGGGATGCACACAGGGCTTTGGGAGGGCAAACACAAATGCACATATTCTGTGTGCTGAAGCTGTGGAGGAAGGCAAACTGTGCAGCAAAACGTACCTCCAGAGCTACCTATTAGCTGAAACTCAACGCAAAGGCAGTGTGAGTACAATGGCATCAATTTAAATACCATCTCCAGGATAACGTTCAGGATAATGATTGACTCTATACCCACAGCAGTGTAACTGAGAAAGGATTCTGAATCACTGTACATTTAATGGCAATGCAGAGGTTGCCATATAAATATCTCTGTAGCTGCATAACGGCGTACTGCAGGTGTTGTGGTAAAGATATGCAAATGCCAAAAGCAGATGCATGTACGCACATTGGTGTGCACATTTATATCCTCTGAATTATCACAAAACATAAAATGAGTAATTGCTACTATCACAGGAAAATAAAAACTCTAATGGCGACTTCAGGTTCATACATCTCCAGCATAAAAAATCAGATTTGCTTGGCAGAGGTCTTCTCCATGTGGCAGCACATACATTTACGGAGGGACACTTGGCATTAATTTTTATTATTACTGATCCGATACATTTAAAATGGCTCTTCAATGCTTTTTGAACATTTTCAAAATTTGTGTGCCATTACCTCAGTCTGTGGGATGACTAATATCCAAACTGTTGAATTCCTGTCATTTGGAACCTGCCTTGCCAAGTCTGGGTCACAGCTTTGGAGAGCCATTACTATTTACAAGGCAGAACTAACTACCCCCAGGTACATGAGTGATGTGCCACATGTGGGGCAGATGAACCCAAGATGTTGCTTCTCTCTGCTTTAGCCCTCCATCTCTAGCTTTGTATTAGTTCTATGGCTGAGAGCAGTAGGCCCCTCAGGCAGATACAGCTGTCGGTTCTGACATATGCCTATTTCTTACTTACCTTTTTCCAGCTACAGTCCTGAGAGTAACTGACTCAAATAGTTCCCCTTTCCTCCCCACAAGCCCAAACAAACCTGAAACTCTCTGGATGTGAAGGAAAGAAGTGACCCATCATTCTGCTTTAGAATCCAGTTTTGACAATACTCATGGGCATCTAAAGAAGAAATGTCCTAAATCTTAAAGTTTCTAGTTCACTGGAAATATAAAAATGAACTGTACCACTTTGAGTGACGTTACACAACACTGTAATTACTGGATGCACTCTCCTTCAAACGTCCCATTGTGTTTGCAGGCAGTTATTGTTGCTGTTTTTGATGACTACTGGTGCAACCTAACGCGGTGTTTTCCACTTACTTTTATGACAAATGGCAAAGCTGTTTTGCAGCAAGTCCAGTCCTTTGAGATTGGAGCAGCTATGCAGAGGGAGAAAAACTTGGAGATAGTCTTCTTAATCTCAAACATTCATACTCAAATGTCATGTCACAGTCAGTGCCCATGCTGGACAGAGTTCAGTCAATCAGATTATCCTTCTTAATCCTACGGATGCTTTACTTCAAGTCATCTTTGACAGTTTTACTATCACTGTAAAATTTTGGGGACTGCATTCTCTGCTATAATATTACTTCTCTTTGTGAAATGCCTCTTACTCAGTAGAGAGATTACCTTGGAACCTAACCTATATGGCTACGTTTGGAGATAGTGTCCTTTCGATAAAAGCACATGGGCTCTCAAATAACTGGGTCTTTTGTAAAGTTTCACTATTTTGATCCCAAATGGAGTTTCTTCCTCCTTATTCTCCCTCGGGAGCTTTACTTCTGAATGGACACAAAGCCACTCTAGTCTGAAATACAGTCTGTTATCTTGGGAATAAGAAAAACATATTTCTTAACTCAAAAACATGTCTCTAAATACATGGTTGAATAGGTTAAAGCTTACTGTTAGTTCTCAGAAGAAAATGTTCTGTTTATGAGAATAAAATTTTATATCTATCTGTGAAGGAATACGGGAATATTTTAGCATCTAGGGACAAGAAGTGTGGGGAGCTTATGAATTTTGCATGACATAAGTGTTTCTATCTGTATGCTTGAGAGGCCACTAGATGATTAAGTTGGATATAGTTTTGCTGTGCAAGAAGTGATACAGATCCACATGGTTACAAAACTATAGGACAAATGAAGAAACTGATGGTAACCAGGAGAGCAACTACTAATCTCTGTGCTTCCTTTTACTTCACAGTTAAGGAGAGAGGACTAGAGGGGACCTGGGCAGGGTATCCACCTTTAGGACACAATATGGGGACACTGAAGGATTCTCTGGGATGGTGAATGAAGCCAGATGTGCTACATAGGGAAACTTGGCACAAAACAGGATACCCAGAAAGGGTACGAACTGAGGTGTCCTCTTTCTCCTCCTTTATGTTCACATACCAGGAGACATCCTTTCATTGGTACCAGCCAACCCTGAGGAGATAAATACCTCACATGATAGGCATCAGAACTTAGAAACATAGGGACGTGCCAGACATTAAAAGCATACAAAATAATGAAGGTCACTGTCTTGCATATCTGGATGTCACTGGAGGAAGGTACAAAATATTCCACTAGGACCTGAAGTCCCTGAAGAAAATTCCCCAGGTAGGTCATTGTCTTTAGGTAAGCCTACACCTTTGGAAGAGTGGTGCATCCTGGTTTGAGCTGGTTGGGAAAAAAACAAACCAAAACATCAAAAGGAAGAGAACTGCACCCACTGACCAGCCTGATTCTTCAGAAGAGGTCACTTCTTTAATCTGAGCACTAACACAAAGCTATGACACGTGGTTTCTGAAGCAGAGAACTGACAAGCTTGTCAAACAGCCTGGCCAGGAGCCCGAAAGTCTGATAGCAAACTCAACACTTGCAAAGACTTTTTAGTGGTTTACAGTCTGTTTATTTCTGCTGTGACTTTTGCTCTTAAACAAGTCCTATTTTGAAGTCACAAATCTAGGGTCTCTGACAAGAGCTGTCCTTGGCAGAATAAAATGGTGGCTGCCACACCTCCACAGTGACTGCAGACAGCATTTTCCCTGGGGACAGACATTGCTCCCAGAGGTGAGAGCCTAAAGGATGCACCCCTGAGGAGTGCAGAGAAAGAAGGATGGAAAGGGGACCAGTGCTGAGGCAGCCTATGGCAACAACTGTGGGAAGCTTGTCCTTCTGAACTGTGCCATCACAGGCAGGGAGCCTTGACGGCCTTCCCTTTTCTCTTGCTGGGTATACCTGCAGTGGTGTAGTTAGCATGGAGATGTTACTGCCTTAGCTGAGCAGCCTCTCTAGACTCCACACATAGCACTAATTTGACTTTCTAAACTGCAATCAAACATAGATTTGAAATATGCAAATCCAGAGTTATCTTTCCCCTTGATGGTATGCTATCAGCAAACACAGTTGGCTATAACGAAGACAACTCACCATTCCCTTGAGCAAACTGGATGGCTGGATTTAATACTGCACGTTTGTGAAATTTTTTAGCTACCTTATGAGAAGATAACAAGGCAAGCAGATGAGATGGAAGGAAATGCCTAAAACCAATAGTTATTCAGCTGACAATCTGGGGACACGTATTACTGACTTTCCCTGCAGAAACTTAATCACTGCTCTTGAATTCCAGCTTAAAAAAACAAATAAAACTCTGGAAAGTGTTGCCAGAAGATATTTTTAGCATATGAAACACCAGCTTGGGATCTGCTTGGACAACTTTTTGTCAAGTGAATGGTCCTGGTGAATTAAATGGGAAAATACTCCTATGAATGTGCTGCACAACTGGAATCCACTCATTGGACTGCTAATCAGACAGGACTAGTGCTAGAGCATTTGTGTAAGAAGCTAGATTTGGTTTGCCTTACTTACAACTTGTTGTTTCCTAAACAAAAAGTTGTAAATCCATTTTTGATACTGTAAACTCAGCAATTTAACTCATGAGTACCTTCAGTGAAATTAAGGGAAAATAATCATGTTACATGCATAGGACAACATATGTGACATGCATTTGTATGTGAAAATGTCTGACAGGTTTGGCTGCAAAGCAACGAACTAATGGTATCCAACTGCTTGGCTAAAGCTGATTGAGGTACAAAATCCAACTGCAAGGAAATTTTAAGATCTTTTAGAAATATTTCAGATTACTTTGGATAAAGACTTCATGAAAAGTTCAGAAGACAGACAGTGAGCATAACAACAGAGAAAAAGCCTCATTTAACAGTACAGAGATGGGCTCTGTGCAAGCTAATGACAAGACAAAAGCTATAACTATGCTGAAGCATGAGCAAACTACTGTAGAGTTCAGGGATGCCCAGTGGCCCCAGTAGCAAATCTTTAGTTACACAGATAGAAAGTGGAATCAAACATTCAGTAAAATTATAAGCTCTTTGTATTTCAGCTTTGAATGGCTGCAGAAGAAATGTTTGTCAGTTGTTCTGCTAGATCAATTGCTAGGTATTGAAATAGAATATTTCTCTCACTTGCATATACACTTGCATATAATAATAATAATAATAATAACAATAAAAGAGTGAACGAAGTGTAAATGGGCTTAGAAAGATCAAACAAAAGGTCTATTCTCCAGCTAAGAGTGGGTCCGAAGTGTTATTAATCTTGGCCTGGGTATTCTCCTGCATCAATCTTAGAAGACTGGGCTATGGGCATGGACTTTCACAAGAACATAAAGATAAAAGTTGAGTTTCTCACAGTTTGTGAACTTCTCTGAAGAAAACAGTCACCATATTGACTAAAAATTACTGTGTGGAATGTAAAGTTACATATTAGCATTGCAATCATTTAGCAGTAGTTACGGATCAGTGTGGCCTTATGCTATCTGCTCAAGACAAAGCTCCCTTCTCTGCCTGTTGCTGTCTATCACCAGCACCTCTGAGACCTGTGGCAGCTATTCAGTCCCCACACACCAGCCCTCCACCATACCTCAGGTCCTGACTGGAATGAAATATGCTGGGAAGAAACTCTGTGAATATGCCTTTTGCATTCTCTAGGATCCGATTATAGCAGTGAGGTCAGTTTGCTACTGGTTTACAAGACAAGATTTCTGAAAGAATGTTAATTCTTCATGAAATTCAAATGATACTTTTGATCTAGCCTGTATCATAAGCCCCTAGTCAAATTTATGAGGTGGCCATAATCAGAGTGTTTTTCAGTCTTAATACAAACAAACTTTCACATGCCTGTGAATAAACAAGCCACATGGATTAGGTCCTGTACCGACCCTGGCTTTGCTGCGAGCCGAGGTGTAGGGTTCTGCTCTGTTCCTGCTCCCCATTATATCTGTTCCTATACTTCTTCGAGCACACTGCAGAGAGACTGGGATGAAGGCATTTTGGGTTGCAACCTGGCATAGCTGTGTGTATGGACATTCCCATGGGGCAAGGCGAACAATAAGAAGGCCAGGCGAGATCAAACTAGTGACTCAAAACTGGATCCTCACCAGAAAAGGTGGGGTCTATCACCTGCAATTTAGGCTTGTCAATAGCACCAGCTATGCAGAGGGAAGGGATTAATGTCCCCCAGAGCACTACTGAACAGTTTGGACTACCAGTTGAATTTTTCATTAGCAATACTTTCATTTGAAAATTGTTTAACATGATTCATACTACTTCACAGACCTTTTATTTCCTGTCTCGTGTTCCACTTAATAAACCACACTTGTCTGGCACTCCCTACAAGAAGCCCTGACACTAGTAAATGCTGCTCTGACAGCTGAGGCTTCAGGATCTTAACCTACTTAAAAATAATTCGTTATTGACATTTGGAAAAAAACATCACAGAGACAGTTCCTGGTAGGTTACATATAAGTGCTGCCACAAACTATAGGTATCAATGAGGAATTTTAACTTTACTAGGTAACTGGCCAGTCACTGGGACTCAAATCTCAATGAACATTCAATTAATTTCTAGAAACGGACAGTTCTGGAAACATTAACAAAATGTATCATCGAGAGATCACAGTTCCTGAAAATTTCAAAAACGTACCTGTTCCAAAATGGTGTTTATTCTGTCTACTTCACAGTCAATTAAGTATCTCTTTTCTTGTCGCCTGTCCATTTCCTCTATAATTCTTCTGAATTCTTGAACATCCTTTATGCTTCCTACAGATCTGGCTGTCACTTGCCAGTTGTTTTGAACTGCTGCTTCCATAATTGCCTGGAGAATGGAAAATCCTGTAGCAGAAGAGACAATGCAGCCATTTAAAATCAGAATAAAAACGAGAACTATTTTGGATGTTTGACAAAGGGTTCACAAAAAAATATAGCATCTAAAGGGACGCAGACTAGCTAATAACCTGGAATTGCTTCATTACTTGAGAGAGTGAGTGTAAGGACCAGTTTCTTATTTTTGCTATGCCACTGCCAAAGCCACTGACATCAGCAGAATTGTTCGGCAGTATATGACTGCAAGGCGTATCAGAATCTGTCCCATATATCATATTATGTCCCCCTCAGGGATGTTCATAGTCGTGCTGGGGTTGATGCCAGCTGAGGATAGGAGCCTGCAGCCATTACTTGGGCAAAAGTCCATCAGTTTGAAGAGCCGGACAGAAGGGGTAATTTGCCTGTGCAGACTGCAGCAATGGGTCATTAACTGGCAAAGGTCCAAGCACTGCACAAGAATGCCAATTAAGGCATTGTACCAGCTACTGGAGCCCTGAACCATGGGAGAATATTTTCCTGACATTCTCTTTGACTTCAAGAAATGTTTTTTAAATACAGAGTGCAACGGCATTAACTACACTTACAATGCTTCTGCTGAGGTAATACCAACTAATTCAGCAGCCCAAACAGCATGGTCCAACTGAAGACTGCACTGTGGGAAGCTACACAAGCAAACATCCCACTTCTTGGGCACAGCTGTGCCCAGGCTGCAGGCAGAACTCAAGTCCCCAGGAGATGGTGCGACTACGAATGGCAACTTTCTTCAAGTTGTGCTATGCAGGGGAGTCACTGGATGTAGATTTGCATCCCTCTACTTCAGTATGTAGCTGAGAATTTGGTGAATTGACTGCTTTGATTCAGGAAATTCAATTTGTTGTATTGTTCTGGTTCTTCCCAATTGTGGTGGATGCCAATCAAAGATAGAGTTCATCTACTTCAAACCCACACAGTTGTCTCCACTGTGGTTTCTTGGCATAGAAACGTCCACATGAGCTATACTTCCACCCAGATATAGGCAGAACTGTCAGTCTAATCATTTGGTCACGCTATGAATTTCTTATCCACATCCAGGCTCGAGAAGCTCAGAACATCTTCCCACCCACGAACACCTACATAAGCAAACATGCCCAACAGATCAGTGCACCGTGCTGTGATAACTTATCCTTATTCTCCTGAAACTAGAAAGACTTCGAGTTACTGAGAAGCAAAATATTCACTGTTTCATGTTGTACCAATAGCTATCTGTCATTTTGGCCATGCTGATCACAAACAACTTGTGCTGGAGTCTGATTTTCTGCAGCCTGCTGTAAATCCATAGTGACTGTCTGAAGGCAGGAGTTGTACCATAGCATCGTTACAGTTACAAAGAAGGAAAGGGTGATTTTCTAGACTGCAGTTAGATTATTATAATTTACCATGTGACTTCCTTAAGTCTCACACAAATGCCCTTACTTTCCCAAGGCAGCCTTCTCGAGTCTGCACGCTTTTCCTTGTATGAATGCGCTTTATTATCCCATGAAAGGTGGTGACAATTAATACGAATGCTGGTTGGGAATTCTTTCTGGCATCTGCTTTCCCTCGAGAGCATTGAAACAGAAGCATTTACATATGTATAGTACAATGAACTCAGTCTTCCTTAACATCATATTTTACAAAAATGTCTGTGATATCTGTGACAGCATTATGATTCCATTACATGGAGGAGGAAGATCTGGGCCTGAGATATTTGCTTGGTTACAAATTAGGAATTCTGATGTGAGAGCACAAATAGCACTAATGGGGACTTGCAAATACTTTGAGTATAAAGATACGCTTTTTAAAAAAGTGAATCTAGAAAGCAATGAATATTTATAACTTTGTTTCTTCATTCCTATGATGTGTAAGTATGAATCTTGAGGTTTCTTTAAACAACAGAAGTTTTTTTTTCCCCCCACTCAGAAGCTAATAAAATGGTTTAACAAATTGCAAAAAAACACCAAAAATAAACAAAAAAACCCATGACACTTACAAAAAAATCAATCTCTCTATTTTTTGTTTATAACATATACAATGCTTACAAACCATCTCAACAAAATAAATGGAAACAAATGTGCTGGAGTGCAGAAGCCATCGACCAACTGCCACATACCCTGGTTTCATTCTTGAATCAGAGCTCACTTCATCAGCCTTGAATTATCTCAGAAAAAAACTTGTCAATTTCTCTGATTTTGTCCCACTTCATGCTTGTGTGTGTGCGTGTTTTTTTGCACATATATGTACTAGTGGTTACCATTCCAAGAAACAGAAGAGCAAGGTTACTCAGTGTCCTTTCTCCCCGTGAAAATGCAATCACAGCAATCTCAGGGCAAGCAAAAGGTTGCAGAACTTCCTCATTTCTGCATATCCTACCTCCTGTTTCCCTGTGCCACACCAAATCCTTACAGTCACCTTTCCCCTTGTCAGTTCCCAAAACACACCCTATGGCGACCATCTCTGCCACGTCAGCCAACTGCTGGGGACACCTTTCCCACCATGAGGAGTGCCACTTGCCCCTCCTGAGACTCCACCCTGGAGCCCTGTACAAGCCTGTTCCCTTGCTTTTCAGGAAGCCTGCTCAGCACCCCTGCTTGCAGGAAGACAGGGTAGGTGCTCCTTCACAAGCATGAGTTTCCCAGTCCCAACCTCTGGTACCTGCTACGCTGATCACCTTCAGCACCATTCACTACATTTTACATTGCTCCCCATTATGTGTTATTTCTGTAAACAAAGTGTCCAGGCTCCAGCTGTACTCCACCATTAAAAGTGCTTATATAACAGCAGTGCAATTGCATAAATAAAAGAACCATTTTATCCTCAAATATGAACTCTTCTTCCTCCTTAAAGCAAAGCAAGCTGTGGTAGTGCAGGGGAACACCCAGGTAATGAATGCTTCAATGGTGCTCTCTCTGCCTCGTAGCTACCCATGGGCTGCATCAGATCTACCTGGGAAGGCTATTGAGGACTGTCAATCCACAAGAGATCTGGGAAGACGAAACACAGAAAGGGTTTTCGTTAATGTTATCGCTGGTTCATGCTGCTTCAAATGTTAAAGCCAAAAAAATATTTGTAAGGCAAGAAAAAAAAAAAAAAGACTTCCTCCTCCAAAATGACAGCAACAAGGCTGCCTATAAACAGGCTCACAACAACACCATGGCTGAAATTCAGCAGTTGCTCATCCTATAGTCATTGGTATAAACACACACTACAAGAAAACCTCAATCAGCCTCAGACCTGATCTTTCAAGTGCTTTTTTTCTTAGACTGTGAATGTGTAGGAAACAAGGTGGAAAACACGTGTCTCTGGAAGTGCATCCTTCTGATGAAGGGGACAGACTCTTGAGCAGGGTCTGCTGTGACAGAACAAGGGGAAATGGTTCCAAGCTTGAAGAGGGTAGATTTAGTTTGGATGTAAGGAAAAGGTTTTTTACAGTGAGGGGATGAGGCACTAGAAGAGGCTGCCCAGAGAGGGGGCGAATGCCTTGTCCCTGGAGACATTCAAGTAAGGCTGGATCAAGCTCTGAGCACCTGAGTTGGACTAGATAGTCACTACAGGTCCCTTCCAACTCTAAGGATTCTATGATTCTATGTCAGCCCTTCTGATGACACCGTGCCCCTTTGCTGCACTACATTAACACACTGGCATTACTGATATACAGTCATGTCTGGCCACACAATGGCAAGGCCCATACTTGGAAAGACACACAACAGCTGTGTGATGCTTTGGGTGCTTCTACCCATGTCCTGGGGAGGGGCTGCACCTGTGACTGCTGAATGCAAACACACAAGTCAGTCTGACCTGTACCTACTAGAAGCACAAACTCTAGGCTTAATATTCAAGTGCAATGTAGTCCAACTTCTTCTTGAATTATTAATGATTTAAAAAAGCTAAACCTCACCTAAACTGTCAGCAAAATGACTGGGCTGGAAGCAACTACAGCAATAAAACCCAAATAAAACAAGTGCCCAGCTTACTACTCAGTGAGCTGAAGCAAGTATTTTGATTTTTGCTGACTGAGGCTTGCAAAGAGGGAAAATATTCAATACAATTTCTCTTCAAAGCACGGAAAATACAATTTGTTGCAATGCTGTATCTGTGCTTTAAACAATCCAGACAGAATTACATTCTGGGCAGCCTTCATTGCAGCCAGACTGAGACACACATATACTCAGTATCTTCACAGGAAGAAATGCTTGTGTCTTTGTCTTTCAGATCACTCCTTTGATACAAGGATGTCTGACCCTACCAGCAGAGGTGAAGAGCACATTTAACTCTTTTTCATCTATTTATGAAGCTCACAAAACATATCCCACACCCTCGTAAGCAAAGTTTATCTAAGGAGTTTGCTCAGCCAGATGAAATTCTACATAATTCATCACTGAACTTATTTAGACAACAGCAGTCATTAATATGCCATGAGTAATTGACCACACTGGAACATCTGTAACATCACACAAGAGCCCTCACAGATGGCACCAAAGTACTACGAAAAAGCTACTAGTGATATAATGAACTCCTTTCCTGAACATTCCAGGTAAGATCTTGGATCTTAACCTCCCATTAGAAATGAAGATTATTTGCTTGCAGCCCCTTCTTCCTTGATGAGTACTGAGAATCTTTAAAGGAATATATTTTCCTGGAAGGCAGCATGATTTTGCCTGGTGAATATCATCAACATCAGCTTTGATTCAAATACTTGCGTTTTAAATCTGTGACATGATACAAAGAACTAATATTCTGGTTTATGAGTGAGCTTCAGGAATTCAGGTGTGAGCTTACATTTGACCAGGCCAGGAAGGAGGCCATCAAGGCAAGCATCTGCCCAAGCCAAGCAAATTCTACTATGCCAGCTTACTTTGAGTGCACCAGAGGTCTGTAAGTTGAGATGCACATGGATACTCTGTGTTTGATGCTGAGCCTAGCACTAGTATAAAGCTAATGGATCAGTATGATGCATGCAATTAAAAACCAGCTACCCAGCTCAATTCCTGCCCCATCACTCAAAGTCCAAGTACATCAGTTTGGTAAGTATCCCGTGCACAGCCTGTGTCTGCTCAGCGGTATTAAAGTAGGGAAAGAAGCAATCAACGAGCCACTAAATTAATCACCAGTAAGAGGTGCAGCAACTGACCACTACACTGGTACGCTCTCGCAGTCTGAAACATGCAAGTTCAAATCATTAAGTAAAAGATGAATAACCACATTCCATCTACTTTTAACTTCAGCTTTGTTTCTATCTGGTAACCAACATGAAGTGTTACACTGCTGTTCTGCTAGCAGACGATCTTCTAGACCAAGCAGCAAGCACATTCTAATGTTAGTTGTTTCTTCTTGGATCCAGTAAGCCTCTAGCCTCCCCTGTACACACACTACATTACTGCAACCTGTCAGCCATAAGCACAGAAATCTACACAAACAGACACGCTGGCTTGGTTGTGTGAAAGTGAACTTGCTTGGCTCTAAAAGAGAATTTACAGGAACCATCTGGTCTGCATTTGTTTGGGATGGGATATAGCTAAATATGCATTTGGCAGATCTGAATTCCTGCAAGTAAAAGCCTTATTTATTTTTCATTTTATTTTTTAAGTGCTTCTTTCAGAATGCTTTTCACCTTGATCTGTTCTCCTGTTACATTCTTTCGTTTAATTCATCTCACATTTTACTCAGGTTTTAGGTCAGTGCAACTCAGTGATTTTGAATATAGCTGTGCCAGTGTAAAATGAGAGTAATGCAGTAAGGAAGCAAGGAGTACAATAACCAAGGACAAATGTAAAGATACCATAAGCAATGCTGTCACTTCTCTAAGGGGACTTTTACATATGACTTCCACAATGACGTTGACAGGTTTCCTAGCATATGACAGATAAGTATACCTCAATGCAACAATACAATCTGAAGCTCATTGAAACAGATGCATCTAGTTTTAGCTTTGCCATTCTTTATTTAAGTATTTCCAAGTGAATAATAATATTTGAGCTGTTATAGTCTTCTGGATGCAAATGAGAAACAAAAGAGATGAGATGGAGGCACTTAAAAACTAAAGTATTCTGCTTGGGGAAAATATAACATGTAAACAATTGTGTAGAAAAGGGAGAAAAAATAGCACAGAAGACCAAAAGAAAACAATAATATAGTCTGAGAAGCAACAAAAGGTGAAGAGCATTGTGCTGTCCAGTGGGCACAGGCTGCAGGGTATTGTCTCCGTACTTATTACAAAAAATTATTGATACTGATGCTGTCAGAAAGTTGACAGAAGTAGTGGTGAGGGCATCTGTCACCAGGGGATGATGAGAACTTGGCAACATGGGCCTAGGGGTTATAGAGGAGAGACCTCCCAAAAGGAAAACTTTTTATTATTATTTTTTTTTTAAACACACAAGCAGTGGAACTGTAAAACTACATAAATATTAAAAATAATTAACTTCCAAGTCTTAGGAGAAACGAATGCAAATAATTAAATGGCTTAAATACAGAGTGATTTCATCTGCCAAGTTCTACACTGAGTCAAGGGCTTTGTCTCTCTCCAGCAGAGACCTGAAAGCCTGAAATTACAAAGCAAGCACAATACTGTCATAAACACAGTGGGACTTAAAACTTGGAGCTGAACTCCAATGATATACTTGTCCAGTGCATATTTCTGAGTGCTTTGAATTCTCTAGCAAGGACATGCTCCAAGAGGCATCAGCAAACTCAGAAAACATCATTTGCTGAGTACATTCCTGCATCCTTCTGCTGTCAGGAAACCAACAACCTAATCTGCCAGATGCAACCTAGTTGACCAAAATGAGGCCCTCAGTCTGTCCTCAACTACAGGCACATTTGGATGACAGCCTGTAATGCTACAGTACAACAGAAAACACAGCAATGATAGCAAGGTAGCAAAGTCCCAGTCTGCAGCAAATGAGGATAAATCCAAACGCAGCAACCACGGACATAGAAACAAAAGAAAAAAAAACAAAAACAAAACTGCTTACCCTTATAAAGCCTCAGATAAGCAGGAATGTCTAATTGGAGATCCCTACCTCCACTGCCAACCCTTATTAAATGAGGTCTGGGAAGGGGTGGATCCTGGCTCCAGCCCTTCCAGTTGCCCTGGTACATTGCATGCACCTGAGCTCCCCTGGGTTGGCCCTGCCTTCCCACCAGGTGCTCCATCACTGCTTCAGGCCATGACTGAGCATTTCCACTACAGAATCCCTTAAGTTCTCCTTCTACCCTGAGAAAAAGAGATGCCATAGGAGAATGATGGTTTTTTTCCATGTTTCTAAAAAGCATGGAAACCAATGAAAGGTTAAACAACCATGAAATTGTGTAAGGCATTCTTCTGTGGTAATCATTCATAACCTGTATGTGCAATTGAGAAGCAAAAAGAGAACCAAAATGCCACGTTGACTAGCACTTAACTGATGATGCTAATTACTGCATGTTAAAAATACATACCTAATTGTGTTTACATATTTATCTCAGCAAAAAGACTCTAATTAGGAGTCACAGAGTTAGCAATTACCAGGCTGGAAAAGAAAACCTAACTTGTCTGCAAGGCAACCGAAGTAACATGAAGCCAGTTCTCAAAGGGAAACCTTACAAACTCCAAAATTGGAGCACGTGCAAGACACATGATGAATCCAACCCATCTTCTGGAGATGCAGTGACTTGGAGGGGATATTTTATCACTTGGAGAAAACTGGAGAATAGAAAGCCACAATGATGCAACAGTGGGCTGCTAAGCACCTTGCTCAGGGCTTGCTGAATTGAGTGGGGTGGTGTGATGAACAATGACTCTATCTAGGGAACAGAGGGCCTGCTCCTGCACACAGTGCTAATGCTGGCCTTCCTGTTGGCTTATATTACTCCAGTACATGTGGGCACACAGAGCCTACACTTAACACAAAGCAGTCCATACCATAAGAGATGTTTTTGTATCATTCAATTTTCAGAAAAATGTTAAAAAAATAATAATAACAGAATGAAGAATGGCTTATCTTATACTGTACAGAGAATCAGTGATAAGACCAATATTCAATTTCAGGTTCTCCTTATTCAAATATATATAGACATAACATAGTTGAATACAAACACTTAGAGACTTTTATACTGCAAACACCGGTTAAACTACACAGTAAAACCATCAGTCCGTTATCTCATAAACATTGTGTCAGTAATCCTATTTACTAGAGTAAACTGAAAGCTATGTATCCCCTTACTGAAATGGGATACTGATGGGAAGAGTTTCTTACTCTTCTGGGTGAAGTTGTACAATTTTGACACAACTGTGAATAAACGTAAAAGGAAAATATTGCGTGGAATTATCATCTGAGAAAGGAAATAAAAATTAATTCTTTTTTTAATCTTAAAACTCTTCTTTGTCCAAAAGAGAATATTAATACAATCGTTCTGATATATTGGAATAGGGAAACTTATCCACTCATCAACAGCAGAGAATTTGGAAAATAGCTAAAACCTGACTTCATATACTGCTGCATTCACTTAAAGAGCTACAAATGTAATTTCAATGATTGATGTGAATTTAAGATTATTGATAACACAAGTTAATTCTTTGCCATGATATGCACAGAGCTTTTAGCATGAGTATGCAAGAGTATTGCTGACTGCATTCTTAAAAACATGCCTAGAACTGCTGAGTCTAAAAAAATGATAAATATTATTCCTTTGAAGAAAGAATCACAGGAGATTATGGTAATCAGACTATGAATTGGAATACATATTCATCACAAAAGAACAACAACTGAGTTCACCTCAGATAAATGTCTTGAAAAAAATTATGCTAGTTGAATTGTCTTCAAACATAGTAAAATTACTCTTTGTATCTGACCTTCAGTCAATCATGTTAGAAAAATATTTATTCCTCTCCCTAACCTTTATCTATACTTTCCATTTCTCAAACTACCTGAGCAAACAAACCTTTTGCCTCTAAGAATTTTCATTAGCAGATGCTATCAGCCTTTCAAAGTCTCTCTTCATCAACATCTCCCCCTTTGGTATCCTGCATTTTAATTGCCCTTGCAGCTGGAACACATCTCACGTCTCAACCAGGACGTTAATTTCCTTTTATTTATTCCGAACACTAAAAAAATACAGCAATCAAAGGGTGAGTGCTGATTTTAAAAGTATTCTGAAATTTAAATGAGTTTTTTACGATAATATAGATGATAATTTATGGATCCATACTCACAGCATGTACGTATGTTTCTTCTCAGCCACTCAGTTTGTTATTTCTGCCTTTTTATTGCCCGCAGCTAACAACACAGAGCCTTCACAAAACAGTCACCTGTATTTTTTCAGTTCAAGCATTTCCCTTCATAACAACCATGTACACATTAGTTACAGCATCTCATATTAGTCTGAGATAGAGCTGTTCTCCTCCCTGACTACTCGGCAATTCTTGGCCTGAACTGGGATTGAACACGTAAGTGCAGTTTGACTGCAGTGACCAGAGCATTGTGTCACCCAACTTGCTGCGTAGTAAGTCTAGCTGCAGCAAGGGTGCAGGATGACAATATACAAATTCTGCAGAAGATTAGCATGACATTGATATACAGCACAAAATCTGAACGACAATAGAGCTTGGGGGGCAATGAGTTACCCTTTAACACAGATGAGGTGGCAGAATGAGTACACGCTGGCTCAGTGTGCTGCATCTGTGACCTAACTCCACTACTTTTTGCACCATGATGGTCTGTAGATCAGAAAAACCTGGTTTATCCTCACACATTGAGCACGGTATCTGCAGAGCTTAAACTACCAATGGCCAGTCAGGAGATTCATAGAACTTCACTTGCTATTGAAGGACAGCAGAGGTGAAACAATGCCTTGTTGTTAACATGCAACCTTATAATCTTATCTAACTATTAGAGGTCTGCTTCATTATATCAAAAACATTAAGAATTTTAACATTGCCCACCCCTTCTCTGTTCCTACACATTAATAGTTGGGTGCAGATTTGTATTTTGCAATTCCCAAATGCAGTCAGTATCCTTAGCTGGGGAAAAAAACCAACAGATTTATATATCTGTGGACAGTTACTGGGGATGCTATTCCTAACTTAGCTCGTGGAGACAGCTTAGCTGAAATATTATGCTGAAATATATGGAGATGTGTGAACATTTCAGCAAAGGTATCAGTAACTGGAGACATCAATGTGATTCAAAACTTCAGCTGTGGCTTCATTTTTCCCAGTTTTGATGTTCTCAGCTGGGGAAAGAAGGAGAGAGAGAGAGCACTCTCAGAGCTAGCTCCACAATTAAGCTGGGCTTCAGATTCAAAGTTTCCAGGCTGTGATTACAGCACAATTCCTTCCAAGACATTATGCCCAGGGATCGTTGTTTTCCTG
>VXAB01003168.1:226850-261993 GCA_013399175.1 Odontophorus gujanensis | reverse complement strand
GTGGTGTTATCCCATTCATTTTCATGCTCTTCAAATAGAATTTGCACAGGAAAGCATAACAAAGTTTTCATCTATGAAAGAAACAAATAAATGGTAATATTATCTAGGCACGGGCAGAGTCTGTCTAACTTCCTGCTCTGATAATTGATGATTTAGAAAGACTAATCTGATGGGCTTTAGACAGAGACAGGACTTAGGGAACAACAGAGGACTTCAGAGGCAATTTACACAACTCTACTCAACTTTACCATAGGTGACCACCCTGGACAAAACTGATTCTGCATAGCAAGGAGCTGCCAGATTTTCAGAGGCAATAAAGATGTAGATGCTGAACATCTCAGTAGGAGGGGTACCTATGTTCCTCTGATTTGAAGGGCAACCAGGCGTGTATCTCAATGGGGCACTTCTCACATCGTGACTATGCCTATGTTGAAGCCCTTGAACACCCTGAAAAACATCGTCCTATCTGTCTTTGGAAATTACTTATGAAAATAGGGTGTGTGCTTTTCAGGGATATGTACTTTGCGGCCTGCTTAAAAAGTAGCACAGAATTCTCCACAGAATACACTGTTAATTAGTTCTTTCATTGCAACATGTTCAACAAGTGCAAAGATAGGGGCTGGCTAAATGGGATGTACGAATCTGAGAAAGACTATCAGTTGTGGCAGTGACAGAACAGTTAAAAGGAAGGGAGCTTGCATATAACCTACAAGCTCCTTATTTTCATAGTTTGAAGCTAAATTGTTCTTAATGTTTTCTCAGAGTTATTTTGTAAAATTAGGAAGCTGTAACAAACACATCCTTGGGACCAGTCAGCCTCAGTACTCCAATTACTTTGGGCTTTGCACCTAATTACACTGCCAGGTGTTTACTCTTATTTAAGGCATTTATATGCTATTAGAATATTCAATCCAATATTCAGTGAAACAAAATAACTATTCTGTTCAATTTGTTTTGATATTACACTGATGCATGACTACTCTTCCGTGACTCTGAAGTCTCACCATTGCATGGTTAGCCAACTACAATGATAAAATATGCAAGAAAAAATCTGTATTATCTAATCTGAAGGAGAAAATATATAGCAAATGGTTCACAGAGCTAGAAGCACAGGCACTGACAGTCCTTATCACTTAGTTTATCATTACTGCAGTCATTCAGGCAGAGAAAGGTCTCACAGAACAACTGAGGTCCCTGACAGACAGAATGGGAAGGTTGTAAGTATTCTGCACAAATGAACACTTAAAAACAAAAGGTTATCAGTCCACCACTGCCCTCCTTCAGTAGAGAGGCACTTTTCAGATGTTTGGCCATTATTTTTCCCCAAGTACTCTAAATAAGATTTCTTTATGTTTACATTTTCTGCCACTGAAATAGTCTCTATGCAAGTATGAAAAGCAAGGGAAAACCAGGTCAGTCACGCCTGTGAGCAACTGGAATTGAATTCAATAAAAAAAATGCATCTAACCTGACTAATTATTAATGTACAGATGTTCTAGGCTCAAAATATAATGGCAAGGCTTACTCCAGGGAGCTGGTCCCCTCTGATGGTACTCAATGTGAACTAACCCTCACCTTGCAGTGAAATATCAAGCTAACACCTTTCTTTCTAAAGAAGGATGTTCTATTGTTTCTGCAAAAAAATAATTAAAAAAAAGCAAAAAATTAAAAAAAAAAAAGAAACAAAAAAAAGCATGTTTTTTAAGCACCAGATTCTTATCACTGTGCTATAAACCACAGCACATCAAGAGGTCACAAATCATACACAATTTCACACTCATCAGTTCTCATTCAGTCAGCTAATGATTTCCTTGCTGGCATCTTGGAGCATGTCCCATCACTTTGCAGATTTCGTTTTCTCTCTGTCTACATTGCACTTGTTTGCCCTCATTCTTTGGATAGCCCTTTTGGTAATGAAGGTATCTTCATTTCTGTATATAAGAAATAGCACTGTTGTCTCCCTTGCTACATCTCATGTCTTCTGCTCATTTACTCGCCTCATCGTGATTTACCCCTGTCACTTTGGATGATGTGAAACTGAAAAATGAAATCATGCTGAAAGATGCAGGGCTGATATCATGGTCCTACCATGCAGTTAAGCACGTCCCATCTCTACTGCCACTGATGAAGTGTTGCATTAGTGGTTCAGGTACAAGACACAGCACACCTTCAGCCCAACTGAAGACCATTTCCAAATGTCTTTACGTATTTAAGACTCCAGAGTGGAGTGGATTAATGCCTTTATCTGTTTTGAATGGCAGACTAGAAACAACTTGACTTCCCAGTTCCTCAGCCTTCCACGTAGCACTACCACCTCATTTTCCACATACAGTAATATTTTCTTCTCCCCCATACTTCCTGAGGCCCTAACACCTTGGGAGTAAAGCAAGCTGAGAGCTAAATTAACTGTATGTGCTCTAGACCAGTTATTTTCCATTCCCTGTACAGTTTTACAACATTGGCAATCACCACGAGCCTAAATCTGCTTTGGCTAGAGACATCTGGAATTTCTGTGGGAATTTAAGAGCTCAGTTGTGAATATGCCAGCCATATTCCTGAAGAGATTAGTATGAGTTGTTCCTAAAAGAGCTCACAGAAAGACTGAGTTTAGTTCTAAGCATATAATTCTGAAAGAAAAAGGACCTCATGGCATTTGGAATTTAAAAGCAAGCAATTTGCAATATTTTTTCATGTAATTCTTTGGCTCATCAGTCTATGGCCACAGAGAGGTTTGTAATAGTTCCTGTCTACATCTATAGAGAAGTTTTATTTACAGTCTAGACCTGCAAATATTTCTTTTGAAGCAGAGTATTCACAAAGTGATTCACTTAATCCCAAGCACTGAACACTTCTCCAACAGCACTGAGTTCCAGGGAGCTTTCCCATTTGCTGCAGAGGGAACAGCATCAAATGTTGTATTGAACTGCATATACTCTGTATATTGAACACAGAGCAGCAGGATGATTCTGTGGTTCTGCACTGCATTTGCCATAATTTTTCCACTTTGCTGGGGGCTTGTTATTTCTTGTAAAATACAGTAATCTGGTTGGTCTCTTGAAGACAAAAATAAACTTGTTAAAAATAAAATTAACTTGGCCAACTGCACAGTAAATTATTACAGAAGTAGCAAAATAAAAATTCATTTTGTTATACAGTTGAAATGGGAAACTGAACCTCTTTGCCCACATATGTCAGCTTTATAATCTCCAGCTCTTCTTTCTTAGCTCCCTCCTGATGGATGTCTTCAAACACCAGGACTCTAATTTGTACCAGCAGCACTTACCAAAGTGGAAACTCATGTCTGTTAACAAGAAATTAGTATGTAGCTGTCACAGTCTATCAGGAGTAACTTAGATCTTTTCTAAAGAGTTGATTTTCTAATGGCAAAAGAAGAAAGAAAGGGTACATTTGAATCCCAACGACAGTCCTTTAAGAAGTCACAAAAAGCATTTCTGGTCACGTGTTCATGGATAACAGACATAAGAATCAAGCAGCATGGAAATTTCTAATGCACTAACATATTTCCCATTGGCTTCTCTAGGAATTTTGCATACAGCTCTGTATCTGGTGTGGCACAGAGAAGATCTCTGCTATCAGACATCTTGCTTGATTATTTTTTCTCCTAAATAAACAACCAGTACGGACAATGTAAGAAAGGTTTCAATCCCTACTGAGGCTTCATTTCCTCTGTCCTTCCTCAGAGTAGCAATAATGATCTTCAAAGACACACCGGACCACCTCTAACACTTCTGTGCCATGGGCATCCCTTGCCATTCATGATGAGCTTTTACAGTAGCTGTATTTCAAAGAACAACTTAAATCTTCTTCTTGGCACCTGAGGACCCAAACTATGATTTTCTTCAAAGTGTCGCAGAACATCATTACTGGCACTTGGTTCAGAAAGTGGGAACTCAGCGAGAGATGCCTCTCCCACTGTAAGTGAAAATCAGGTTTGTGATTGCCTGGGGAACATAAACATCCATAAATCTATGGATGTATCAATGAGATACAGCTTAAGGTGTGACAGCAGTCAGACTATGCTAAAGTAGTTGTTCCACATCCAGGTGGATCGTGGTGGAAATCAGGTTCTCCTCACTTTGCTGGATAGACAAACTGCATCCCTCTACCCTGCATAGTAAATAAAATGGCAGTGTGTGTATCTGAAGTACACACCATCACCTCAGTGATGTGTTCTAAACAATTCAAACGCTTTTTCATCTACAAACTCACTTGGGTAATATACTTCATTTCTTTGCAAAGAATGCCCAGGAGAAAAAAAAACAAACAGGGATCTCGAAAGGCAAAAATACTGCTACCATGCCCTTACTCTGTTTGGTTGTTTCCCCAGACAGAAGTTGCATTTTCTGGCTGGCTTATTCTGTTTCAAACAAAATGGCTTTTTTAGAATGGTCAGCAAGTCTGATAGTTTTAACAGAGTTAGTGCTCCCATGAAGCTGGTGCACCTAATTCGTGCCCCTTCCCACAGAAGGTGAGGCTCCACTTGGCATTTTCAAAGCAACTCATAGCAGCTGGCTGCAGCAATTCACAGAACCACAGAATGGCAGGGGTTGGAAAGGACCTTGAGACCATCGAGTCCAACCCCCTGCTACAGCAGGTTCCCTACAGCAGATTGCACAGGTGGGCATCCAGATGGGTCTTGAATATCTCTAGAGAAGGAGACTCCAGTACCACTCTGGGCAGCATGTTTCAGTTTTCTGTCATCCTTATCATAAAGAAAGTCTTCCATATGCCAGTATTGAACTTTCTGTGTTCAAGTTTTGGGCCACTGTTCCTTGTCCTATCACTGAGCACTGCTGAGAAGAGCCCGGCCTCATCCATTTGCTGCCCACCTCCCTTCAGATATTTATAAACAGGGCTTCAGTGATTCTGATGTGAGAATGTACATGTCATGAGAGGTAAGAGATCAGAGAGCCTCAGAGCCAGGCTCTGTCCATGTACTATATCTGCAAAAATACTCTCACCAAGAGAAGGCACAACCATATACCATGGCTTCACACAACCCCTGTGGTGTCACAGCACTATTCATCGACTCTGTGTGACAAGACAAAAATAACAGAGATGAGTCTGACTCTCTGGAAAGTACCCTGCAAGAAATATGACACAAGTGAACCTGACTCATTTTTGTCTGATGGTTTCCTTGCATCTCGGTGGCACAGTTCTCAGTTCTTAAGCAGCTCCTTACGATAGCTGTGGTTCAGACACTGAATCATAGAATCATAGGGGTTGGACATCTGTGTGTGATCATCATTACTAATGTAAATCCAAACTAATGCCCGTGGCAAACGGAAAACCTGTCTTGTTAGCATCAGTAAAATACTATGCTATTAATCACTTCACCAATTTATTGTTTAAGTGAATGATGTTTAAGAAATCTACAAAGATAATACATGATCAGCACTGTACTAAGGAACTGAAAAGTTGTATGGACAAGACTACACAGAGCAGAAAACAAAGCAAACATAAAAAGGGATTGTTCCATACCTGGATAATTGTAATCAAAACTTCTGCTATATTCATCTTTGCAAACAGTGATAATGATAATTCTTACTTAGGACACATTTATAAAAATCTACAAATGATTGATGAACACCAAATGGTTTTATATAATGTAGAAGGGCAGTAATTCTGTACTCAATGATTTAAAAAGCATTGCTAAGTAACAGTTCTGTTTTTGAACAAATTTAGCATGGGACAAGATTTATAACATGTTTACCATTTCATAACCACGATCTTTTTAAGAAGTCATTTCTAAAACAAAACTAAGTGTTGACATTAATAAACGAGGGCAGCTATGCAAATAATTCTAGGCTCAGAAAAATTGTATCTTAGTACAGAATAATGTAATATTTAACTGAGATGTGGAGAATGCCAGAAAAAGATCCTGATGCATTTCTTTTTGGCAAAAAGCAGCATGATTACCACTGGCTGTTGTACTTCTGTAAAGTGTGGCCATTGGCCATTCTCAAATAAATTAGAAACGTTCTTTGATGCACTGCATGAGTCACACACGGGCACAGCACTTAGCTTAGCATTTAGGGAAGTGTCCTGTTAGCAGTTCCTGATGCTTTCGTTCCGTAACAGAGCTGGTGAGTTCTTTTCAATGAGCAGTACAGACACTGAAAGAATAGAGCCTAGGTAGGTGAAGGGCCCACAAGTACAGGTTAATTCAGGTCAAGCTGAATTCATAAGTCTGGCTGAGAAAATGAAGAAAAATATTTTCAAAACGATTCCACCTGTGGTTTCACTTCAGAATCTGAGCCAAGGATTAAACAAAAGGTTACTTTTAAAATAACATGAAGCACATCTAAAATTGCTCAGCTTGGTCCAAAATGAACGTCGACATTTTTGTTTCACTGAACATTTCCCAGTCCTTTCCAGGCAAAATGTGCCTGTCTTTTTGACTTCACTCAGGTGCAATAATGAGCAATTATTTGGTTGGTAATTTTCAAGAACCCTCATAGTGGGAGATGCTGCAGAAACACAAGGCAAGAAGGCATTCCCTCCCCATCTTCAGCCACAACTGCAGGTTAGACATAACAAGGTGGATTTTTATCCCCTGAATTCAGGAAAGGTAGAAAAAACAATAATCAAATATTACAAAGCAACCCACAATAAAACTTCTAATTACTGGAGCAATGAACCCACTGTTCTTGAGCAAACATTTAAACAACATCTATTATTCACTTGAAGTCCTAATGTCTGTGTTACAGTTATGTTGGTGTTTCCACTTAACCTGTCATGAAACTATTTTTAAATACAAGAGGTCAAATCATTACCTGTTGCAGATCTATAATGCTTTACTTCAAAGACCTGTAGTAATGGCATTTACTGGGCTCTGAGGCATAGCCTGGTTTTTGCACAGGTGAACTGACTTGGTTACATACAATAGTCTGAATTCCCTGCAATAGGAGTTTCCATGTTAAAAACAGTCAAAATCCAGCTTCATAGAGGGAGGTCACTGAAGTCACAAAAACATTATCTGCAGAGAAATGCAAATGAATGCCAGATAAACCAAGATGACATCTATGCAAAATGAATGGCACTTATAACAGGAACAAATAGCATCATTGGTCCCATTATCTTTTTACCCATAATTTTCACAGGAGACCCAATAAAGTGTTAGGAAGATGCAGCTGGCATCTAAAACTCACTACAAGTCAGACAACAATGATGTTTTTATATTGTCTACCAGCTTTTGAAGGTCAATTCAGAGATTATTTAAATTAAATCTAAAGTAATGGCCTGCAGCTGCTCATACTAAATATGTTTGGCTTCATATATATTAATGAAAACTCCAGTAATTCTGTTCATTTCAAACTTTCAAAGCCACTGTTCTTATTTATCCTTCCAGATAGTTTCATTGTAATTATTAAACTAAATGAAATTATTGGCATCTAAGTGGGAATTCATAATCAAACAGCCAGGCTGAATAATTCCTTCTAAGGAATCAGAACATTAATATATTAATATGATTACACTGCCCATGTCAAAGAGAAAGCAGTACTGATGCAGTGTGCAGCTAGACTTTACTCTGGTTTGCAGCTAAAGGAAAACATGTAGGCTAAGATGTCACCATTCACATGTATGCCATTCACATCCATTCTGTTTCTTTCTTTGAGAAGTGTACCAAAATGGTGCTATTAAAATAATAATTACACTAACACGACATACGCACATCACCTTCACACACGATTTTCACCTTCATATACATATCAAACAACCAACAAATAACCAATGAAACAACCCTGAAAAATTCTTCAGGGAACTGAAATGGTAAAATGTAAAAAATAACTATCCTTGTTTTATTAATATATATTTTTTTCTTACAGAAGGAGGACAACTACCACACAGTGATGAATGTGCTTCAATTGTGTTCAAGCTGTCTTCATGATGTGGAATCTCTACAACCAACACACGCAGTAATGTAACAGAGGCAGTTACTTAGTAGGGCTCTTTTAAAATAGCACGGCATGAAACTCAAACTGTCAAATGCATAAATTACTGCTGCCTGGAGGCTGCAATAACTTACGCATCCTTGTTTTCACCCCCTCACACACCTCTCCTGAAATTTTCCTTTCAGAAAGAAGCTCAGATCTCCCCTCTCACCTCTCCCCTGGTTGTGGCAGCCATGATACAGTAATTATGAGCATGTGGGCTTGCCCATCACTTCGCAGGTGAGGGAGGCAGAGAACAGTGCCACAAATGATGGAAAAACAGGAGGGGCTGAGTTTTGTTTGCAAGAAATCTCTGCAAAAAATGTTACTGCAATAACTACATGTTCATACAACTCATTATTTGTCTACAGCCAGGCATAATTTGATTTTCTTCCCTTAATAAAATGTTGATCTAATTTGAGGTTATCATTGTCAGCTCATGGACAGAACCAACTGATCGATAACGCTAGTACTACTAAGCAATAGGCAATTCTATCTACAGAGCATACAGAGCAATTACTGACACCAGTGTAGCCAGCACAAAGGTTTGATCTTGCTCGGGCAAACAATGTCAGAAGACAGGCATTTTTACTTTTCATCTCCCTTCACCCCCTCCCCCTCCTTTTTTTTCTTTTTTCCCTAAGAATAAAGCCTTATCTTTTCAATAAAAGATATGTTAAATTACACTAAAAGAAGACTCATATTTTTCTCACAATATTGTAATTTTCCCCTTTTTAAGCAAGGTTACAAAAAAAAAAAAAAAAGCCAGTAAGAAATAAGATTAGAGCAAATAGCATTCTTTGATCTAGAAACACATTTACAATAACTTTAGTCTTAGGAGCAGATGATGACACAAAGCAGTCTAGACTGTGATGGTATTATATGTATATAATGCTGGCAAAATAATTAAACTGCAGTGAAAGGATTTCATACTGCAGTTCTGACTTAAACTCATCAAATTAATTTCTTCATGAATTAATGCACATAGATTGAGGTCAATTGAGTATATGACTTTGACATTTCATAAAGATGAGTGATAATTATGGATTCTTCCACATATTTTAGATTGCTCAGCAGGATGTAATAGCAATTGAAAATTACATCTAATAGAAGAAATATACTGTTTATATCATAACTTTATCCAACATTTTCGTTTATTTGATGTATTCACCTATTAGAACCACCCATACTTGGATATGAACTATACCACACAACACTGAATTGAAGGCACCCAAGAGTATTAGTAAATGCTTTACCACGTTAACTCTGAGACAAAATTATTATTTCTGATCACCAAGGGGATCACAGTAGGAATTTCCAGTGCTGAATATATAGCCTTTGTGACAGAGATTGCAATAATATGCCCTTAGAGTGATCACCATGAACCACTTTCCTAAAAGAGACTCCTAAAATAGGCTGCAGTATTTACTTGGCTTCAGCGCACCTAAAATATTCTGAAGTACCCTGAGAATATCTTTAATAACCACTGTCGTGTATTTTCTTCTCTGGAGAAGTCTTCTTAACTACATCTCTGCAGTCTAGTCTGCTTAAGGACAGACCAGAGCCACTGTCTTTGAGACAGCTTCACATACCAAGTCATAGAAAGAACATGAAAGGAAAGGGAAGACTTTTCACCCATCAGTGGCCATTTCATCATATTGTAGCCTAAGCTACAATAGCTGGAAGTGGCTTTTTGCTAAGGGCTGAAAGGCACCTCAGCTAAATGCTCATGAGGGAGAAGTGCTGATAAAAGAAAAGAACCCAAATAAAGCAATTTGGATTTGTCTTTGGCCTAGGGTAGTATGGTTTAGTGCAGCATATGGAGTGTTCATGCTCCTTTATAAACACATTCTCAAGTACAGCTGAGTATATTATTGATATCTGTATTATCAAAATTGAATTATTGCTCTCCTGAATATGAATAGAGAGCAAAGACATAAATTAAAGCTTCATAAACAGCAGAAGAAACACTACAAATATTAGCAGTTCACTCAAATTACAGCAGTCCTCTTACATCTGGTACGTGTACAGCCCCAGCAATTCACTGCATATGATTATTATCAGCACTGACAAAAATACCCCGAAAGCCAACAACACCTTAGGATCTTCTAAGGAACCGTAACAGCCAGTGCTTGGTATCTGCTAACCTTTTCAGACTGATGCTGTTTTATCATAACACTCACAATTCCAGCACAGATCACTGCACCGGGGCAGGCAACAGAAGTTGCCACAGTTCAGGCGTGTAACATTCTTCAGTTTCAGACACGGTGCACCGACCCACACTGCTCACTAAGTGACCACTGCCTTGGCAGAAACATCTTGTCTTCCTGAGGCTCAATCCCATTCACCTGGAGAGTGCACAGATGTACTCTTTATGCAAATTCAGATTTCATGGTACACTCAGTTTGCATGGCAAAAGAACAGGAGAACCACCACCAATAAAGAACATATTTTGTTGTAAGAGATGGCAACTCTGTGCTTAATCACTTCAATAAACTGAAGAAGAGCTCTGACTGAATGGTACTATGCTCTTCAAATCACTGGCTGGTGATCTGTTTCTTCGAGCTGCTGGCAACCAAGGTAAGTCAGAAATATTTTTAAGTGCAAAGCAACAGGCCATGAAGACAATGGGCTTAGGATCAGGAGGAATAAAACTTTAGGTCATCCTTCTCTCCCATTGATTCTTCTCTGCATTATGAGCAAAAGCAAAAGAGCTGGGAAGCAAGGGCTCTGTATCTAGAGCTGAAGAAATGAATAAGCACCTGTTATGGAGTATAAAATTTGTGTCAGGAACTTTTCACATTTTTTTCTTCACAGATTAATACTTAATCATTTTATGAGGATATTTTTCATTTCACAGTACTGTGGTAGTACACTGTTTTACATAGCTTCTGGAATGCATGCTCACAGAAAAAGGAAAAGGAGATAAAGAAAAAGGAAATAAAGAAAAAGGCAAAAGGCAGAGGAAGAGGAAGAGGAAGAGGAAGAGGAAGAGGAAGAGAAAGAGAAAGAGAAAGAGAAAGAGAAAAAAGGTGTGATTTCAAACGTTTCATGAGAAACCAGAAAAAAATCTGTCTCCTTGAGAGAAAAATCCTTAGAAGAATCCTTAACCCAAATACGAGGTCACTTCACTTGCCAGATGAGTGGGTTTATCAGAAATGCATTTTTCTCTCTACAAAGAGTCTGAATCATCTTTATGCTTCCTGAGTCAGCTGATATCTTCTGGGAAGCAAAAGGCATACGGTCAAACTAGTTTAGTCAATTGTGAAGCACAGGAGAATAAACTACCCCTAACAGGGCCAAATATAGAAAGCGTATAGATCAAATACAGATGAAGGAAAATACTCACTGTAACTGATGAATCATTCCCACAGACTCCATGGCACATACCACTTGATTAAATACCTTAAATGCAAAGCTTCTTATTAATCTATTAAGAGTTTCTTGGAGGGCTTGAGTTTTTTCCCTATGTGATAAAGGAAATTCACACAAATGAACTTTGTGTAGGAATACAAAGAACAGATTTTCACTAGTAAACTGGCCATTGGTTTGCAGTCTGTCATTCAGCATATCTCATAAACCATAGCTCAGTGTGGTGTGAACTCAGACATAAATGTAAGCAGATGAAGACCAGCCTGTTAACCTAATCAGAGCCTCAAACCTTCTACCTGAAAGACAGGATCAAAACCACTGTTTGCTCTATACAGACATGGCTAATCTTCATACACTGTTGTTTGCTATACAGTCCTGTATCAAAAGAAATTCAAACTGCATATGAAGCCCCTCTTAGGGAGTGAGAAAAGAGCATGTCATTGCTTAGTTGAGAGCCTAATTTTCAGTATCTGAGGCCAATCTAAGGAAGAAGATTTGATTTAACTGCTTGTTCAGATGTTCCAGTTCAGTTGTACATTCCTCAAGCACCGAAGAAATTTCCTTTGCATTTGGCAGTTTTTACCACTTACTCCTATTACTCCTAAATCATTCTATTAAGCCACAACACCCTGTGCTCACTGCAGAGTTCTTCACCTAGCAAATGGTGTTCATTTGTCTGGGCTGGAGATCTACTAACACATCATGACCTCAAGGGTATGAAGGCTCTTGTGGTTTATGTAGGGAATCCGTTCCCTCATTCTGAATAAGAGTAATAGTTGTTGTGTAATAGTCAAAATTTCACGGTCCACTAGTAATACCTCTCACTTGGGTTAAAGCTGAACTAGTTCTAGTTAAAAAAATAATACAAAGGAAAAGTAAACGCAGAGTCAAGATCCAGTAGAGAATGATAAAACATACAAATTTATAAGAAGACAAAAATGCTAAATACTGCCATTTTAACTGTATTAAGGTACAGGATGTCAAAATTGTCTTCCTTTGGAAAATGCGATAACTAGAGGAGGCAACTCCACTGAAATATGAGTTAAAGTTCACATACTAATGCATTATTATACATCTCTCCCTCTTTTTGATGCATAATACTTCATCTTGAGTCCATCACAAAATACTGCTGCTTTCTTCAGTCCCCCTCAAAGAACCAACCCCTTTACACAGACTTTCAGTCAACAAGACAGTTCACTTCCACAAAGAGAATCAGCACATGTCCCCCAGGTAAAGCTAGGCTGCCTTGCTCTGTGCACCTATAAGGCAAAGTCAGCACAGGATTCCAGTCTTAAAAGCTGTGCTGTAGAAATCAGTACAAAATCACAGATTCAAGGTAGCCCTAAGTGGAGTCCTAGAGCTGTTGGATGAGATGGGTTAAATGAATAAGCTTGATATAAGTGTACTTACAGTCCTTTGCATGTGACTCTATTTCCCATTCATCCTTTCTAGCCTAAAATGTCCCACAACCTCCCTGAGATAACAAATTCTACCTTGTCTCCTCTGGTTCCAAGCCCTTCTTCACCTCAAAGGCTCGGCTCTGTCTCAAGTCCTTGCCCTTGTCTCACAGCAAAAAGGCCAACAACTCCTCTCACGTATCTTTTCAAACCTCCCCTTCTCCACCTGCACTTGGAAAATGTTTTGACTATTACCTTCATTTCAAGAAATTTGGAAATGTAAGATGCTGTCCTTTTAAACCTTGTTGATACACACAAAATCAACTGAGAACAAAAGCTTCTGCTACTTTAACTACTAGTACATTCAATATAAAAATTAAATGTGTTAGGGCTATCCCAAAAATTAAGACATGCATATATATGAAGAGCTAAGTAACTAACTGTATGCATTTAGACAAGCCAGTTTATAAATGCAAAGCCTTGGGGACTTCATCCCTATGGCATGGGCAGTATGCAGTCAGTTCTGTTTCCCATGTAAGATATTCAGGCCTCAGCTCACAACCCCCAGAGCACGAGTTACTTTTGCTAGCATGACTCGAGTAACACACATCCTACAATGTCTGGATTCCAGACATTTATCCAGGACTTTCCCAGCTCACAGACTGTATCTCTGAGTGTTCTTACTCATTTTTACAAGCTGATTTCACACAATCCGAGGTCAGATTCTGATGCTCCTAGCCGCAACTGGGTTCACACTGTGAGTGAGGCCACCATAAATACCCTATCCCAACACTGCCATGACACTACGTGTGGATGGGAGAAGTAATGACAGCACAAGATCACTGCATGAGTGCTCTCAGGGCTCTGTTAAACCATGCCCTTGTTCTGCTGGTCCCCATTCTTCCTGGATGAGCAGACACACTTCCTTACTCTCAGCAGCTCCATGAAACAAGACACGTTTGCTGCACATGTGCATGTATTCTACTTGTTGTTGGCAAGTACTGCTGACAGTAGCGTGTGTTCCAGCAGCTTCAAGGGATGCTCAGGCATTTTGCCTGGACATCTCAACACCAAACTGAACCCTCTGTGCACACATAAAACTTGTATAGTGGCACAGAGCTTCAGTATAGAATACCAGGATGAACTCCGTCTCTAGCTGCCTCTTCATCTTGCCAACATGATACATCTCATGCTGGATGACTTTCAAAGCTGATTCACTCCTTTTGTTCATAAGCTAGATAAAGGGTTTATGTGATTAGCAGGGGTAAGCTAAACACATAGCAGCTAATGGGAAAGATCAGGAGAAAAATGCTTAAGGCTCAGTTCGCTAAAAAAGAGCCAGCATCCATTCTCCCACACAGGGTCTTCTCAATGTTTGGGGAAGGATCAGTAAAAGAGCTTTCTTCTGACTCTCTGTACCACAGAGACCGAAATAAAGGGAGTCTGTATGATGCTCTACAGGTTACAGAGGAAATAAAGGGGGGGTGGGGGGTGATTATCAAAAAGCTTGATTTAACTGTTCAGGCTTAGATTGTTCCCTAACACATTTAGGCAGTGAATTTGACCAGTAAAGCAATCCTGGAATATTTCAGTTAGGATTCTGGCATGTTTCCTGAACAGTGCCTTACTTCCTACATTATACTGTTGAAAGCAGCGAAGCAGTGTGTCCTAAATAAGAATGTCAAATTTTGCCTCTTTGTCAGGGTAAATTACTTATATTTCACAGACATTGCTAAGCAGTATCTATGACTTACCATTCAATATAAATACAAGTTCCAGCCATTACAAGATGCTAAAATCACTCATTCTTAAAAGGCTGATAGTGAAAGAAACAGATTGTTTTCTTATTGCACATAACTACATACAGTTTGACTGTTCTTTAAATCTAGATAATGGATTTTATACCACAAGGGTCTTTAAACTCTGTGTGTGATCTCTGTTGTACCAGGACTTGAAAACTAGAGCAGACATCACATCCTGCCAAGGACAGCCAACATTCTGTGGCCATGCTGTAAGTTTCACTGAGGCCGTGACTCTGGAGTAAATTTCTGTATGTCAGTTACTGTGGCACAGTGCTCTCTGCATGTACAGACACGATGACATCTGTTCTGTGACACCGGGGCTAAGCCTCAGTTCTGGAGGTCTCATCAAGATTTTATTCCCTATTGCGCACATTGCAAAGAAAGAAGTGGGAGATGGGAGAGGAGAGCACGGCAGCACACCTGCATAGCTATCTTAATGCTAACAACTGACACTGCCTACGTGCCATGCACGTGATCTCGGGTAGCTGGCTGAAACACTCCAGCAAAGGAGTCAGAAGGCTCAATGGAATAGAGGTTTACTGCAACTCTTGCCCATTTTTGACTCCATTGGTGTTTTACAGGCTTCTAAACACGCTCTGTATGTTCTGCTACTCTGCCACAGACTGATATTTAGAGATAATAATGTCAAGATTTTAAATCCTTTCATGATTTGGAAAGTGCAAGCAAAATACACTACATCAACTTGACAGATGCAACTGAGAAGAACTGAAGAGGCATGCACAATTATAAACAAGAATTACCATTTTTACATTGAAAAGCCCCACATTTCATTCTGAGAAAACTGTGAATCTGCTCTACACCCTTTCTCCTTCCTGCAGCGGAGTTAGAGCAGCCCTGCAGCCAGCAGAACTCCCCTGGTCTGAAGAATAAACATGTTAATGAACAGCTCAGCTGTTGATTCTTCTGACATTTCACTGCTCAGCAGGTGCTGAATTCAGGTTTTGCTAATGCTGCTGTAGCTGCTACCACCATTTTCTTTTTTTCCCCTTTCTTGAAGAATGATCTTTAGAAACGAAGATAAAAGTTTCTGACATGCAGAAGGACAATACAGAATTTAAGAAGCCACCTTTGTGCTAAGAGGACTTCTGCTGCATCTGTCTGCTGATGCAAGGTGATTAAAAATGGGTCAGTCGTTCCATGTTGGACTACATTTTTCATTGTTTTTTCCAGTAGAGACTCAGTCCACACAGGTAAGTTGTACCAGCACCTGACATTCCCAAATCCCTGAGAACTCTCCAGTTATTAAAGCATTGTCTTGCCAGATTCCACAAAAATATAATCTTATCCTGGATGTTCAGCCAAAAACATTATGTCCTACAAATCAGTATTTTTTCAATGCAACTATTTCACCCCCCCAGTCATATCCATCACTCTAATTCTGTGGAAGATATAATGAGCCTGGTTCTACAGGCCTCCTCTTTTATCAGCTCAGATCTCTCATTCCCCAGGGAAAGCAGTACAGCAGTGACTTGTCCTTTGATAGCAATAGATAACTAACCTCATTTTCTAAAAGCAGAACTAAACAGAAGAGTTATTCTTTGTCTTCAGCAGCACTGAATCAGACCTCATTGCCATGTACTGAACCCAGTTTAAGGAAACTCAACGCCTTATGCATAATCATCAGGAAGCACTGTTGCACTGTTTCCTTTTCTTCCTCTCTTTCCTTTTTTATTTTTCTCATTTTATTTTATTTCTGCTATTTACCTGCTATTTATTCAACAGAGTACCACAGTGGAGGTGAACGGGACAGGTCATATTTTCCAGAGCTGAACTCCCAGCCCTTCTGCATACCTACCTATCAGTTTTGCTCAGGTTGTATTTTTGTGTTTCTGTGGCAGTAACGATTCAAGATGTAACTGATTTTAGAAATTACAGCAAATAGTTGGAAATCTTAGCCACATAAGCTAGGCCTTTAGAAACACACAAATGTACCTCAGCTTTCATTTAGTTAATGGTAACCAATCAAAAACTACTTAATAGCCAATGGTAAACCTATTTACCAAAGATTTTTGTGTTGACTTTAAAAATCCTTAGATACCTACTGACAGAGCGAACTGAAAAAAATAAAGACAGCATTTCTCACTTGGACAGATATTTAGTTACAATGCCAAAAATGCAGTGATCTATGCACACTTCTGTCTGGACTGAGGTCCCACTCAGTAAGTTGGCTTTATACAAACATAAAGTCCTTCCACGGTCCTACAAGGATGAAGTTTATTATGATCTAAGGAAGAGAAAGGAGATGCACACAGCAGAGATCTCTTGGTGCAATTTGCTTTAAGTCCGCATGACTGAAATCAGTGTCTTTGGGTGCAGCAGACAGATAGGATAAATTCAAATAACTTAGGACAAAAGGCCTATGTTGTACCCACAGATGGCACAGATGGGGAGTAAACAATCTGTACAAAACAATGTTTCTCAGAGAAAAATAAACCAAAACATAAAGAAACACTCTGGAAATTTAAATAAATAAAAGCTTCAGAATTTTAATCTAATGTACCGCTTTTACAATTAAAACAAGAGAAGTGCTTCACTCTCACACAGCAACATGAAAACCACAAGCCTACCTCTCCACGCCTTCATAGTGGTGTTACTCCAGACCACTGCCTTCCGTGGAGTTACACCTGGACTGCAGTAACACCAAGCAAGAGGAGGGACAAACCGGAACTCTGGAAATGAACTTGAGGTTTTTGATGTAATATAATCCCCAGCACGAGATGCAAAAGATGACTTTTGTGACAAGTGTTATCCAAATCTGTAACGGCTTGTTGTGTGTAACCTCATCTCATTTCATCCTGACATAATCTTAATTAGCCTTAGTTCTACCGCAGAGAAGCCCACTGAGGCAGTTAGCACCATATAATTAATCAGGTGTTTCACATGTAGCACAGCAACCAACAGTGTCAACATACTGATGTGGGTTAATACAGACAAAAAACTCTGCATTTCCTTTTCAAATGAACTAAATCATGTGGTATGGAATAAATTATGGGACTTTTCCTTCCAAGCACTGTTTAATGTCCTTTCTTCCTCTATCAGATATTTCCTAATGCAAAGTAGACATATGTTTTTTCTGCAGGTATAGGAAAACACACAAATTGCTATTTCTCTTAAATTTCAAATTCTTCAGAGAAGAGTAAGTCCAGCAGCTGAAGGAAGCAATAAGACATAAGTCTTGTTTCTGGAATTCATAAATCTCAGGCATTATTTTTCTTTCTCTGTGCTTTAGCAGCCAAGTTCCTGTTTTTAAGAAACTCAATTTTGCATCTGCACATAAATCTGCACTTGAAAACATTATCTGCAACCTTCAGTCATCATCACATAGCAACAGAAAATAAAGTACTTATATACTATAAACATATACAGTGCACACTCATTAACTCACCGGATTAAAAGATTCACCACCTATCTAAGTAATTGTAGATCTTAGCTTTGTTCTACAGTTTGTGATTTATCTTTTGCCTTCATTGCAGGTTCCAAATGCCACAGTATTGTGCCTACTGTCACTGAGGGGGAAACCATACGGTTACATTGTTTGGTGGTGAAGAAGGGAAAAAAACATTGTTTAAGGAAAGCAATTTTATAAAGAAGCTGACTGCCCATTCTCCTAAGCTTGCCCTGAAATAGCTCAATGAGCAGCTTATTCAGTTTTTGTATAGCATCTGTAATATGCTGTGCTATTTATTAATAGTAAATACAGTACTTAATACATGGTGGTGTTTTGCTCGAGCAGAACATTGCAAAACTGCTTGCAAGAACAATTTATTCCACAATATTCATCATAAGAAAGAGCAGCCTAATGTTTTGCAATTTCTCAGATTCTCAGGACAAACCAGTGAGATGATAATCCTCCTAAAAGGCAGTATTTAATGATAGTTCATTTCAGGCACTGGCAGTGAATTGCTTAACACATTCTCTCTGCAGTGCTTGTGCCCCAGAGCAGTGAGGTTTCTAATACTGGAATTGCTAAGAATTGTAACAGCCATAGTGTTTTCATTTGCAGCAGTATCTCAGGATAGGAACATATACAGTCTTGTTTGCTATCTGAAACAAGGAGTCATCCACCATTACAGTGGAAGATCTTGAGATGTTTTCTGTACCTGAATGTCTATCACAAGAGATGGGGCAGGCTACTGGAAATGCCAAAAGCTTCAGGTGCTATCACCCATGATTACTGATTGTCAAAGGAAGGAATATAATGCCTGTTTCTCACTTTCTAATGGTGTGTTCTCTCCTATACAAATATTTTAAATTTCTTTCAGTGTTGGAAAAACACAGCAATTATATTTCTAATAAAACCGCTGCCAGGTTTGTTTTATAACCCGAATAAACCCATAGTAAAAGAATACAGTTAATCATTCATTCTTGCTCCAGTTCTAGCAGAAGGCAAATATGTTATCAAACAACAGCAGTGAGCACGTGTGTAAAGGAAGGAAAGATAAGATGTGGCAACTGCATCTCAAAGCACACACACCAGAAACAACTCAAAGCACACCATCATGTTACATATAGGCACTGATACCTCTTCCATCTCAAAGACACCAGTGTCCTTTATCTTCTAACCCTGAGCTACATTCTATAATCCTAGAGCCAGCTACGTGCTCATCTAACTCAGAGTCCCCACTCTGGTAGCCTTGGTCTGAATGTCTGGCATAACATATGGCTAGCATAGCGTGCATACTAGCCACAGTGGGCTCACAGTGTGATTTTAATTAGTATTTCTAAGATTGTTAGTAGGCTGTGAATGGAAAGTAAATAGGCAGAAAGCAACAGAGGTTAAGCAAGATTCATGGGGCTAATTTCACCAGCAAGACCTGTGATTTAAAAACTCATGGTACTCCTAGCTTGTCCATGTTTTCTTACTTGACCTTTCCTACTGACTTCAATGTAAGCAATACTTAGTATCTTTGCATCAGTCAGAAATGCTGAACTCTTGGCATACCATTAGTTAGCAGTCTAAAAACCATTTTCAGTGTTTGTTATGTCCTTAGTAGGGTGATCTAACTAATCCTCAGCGAGCAGAGCCACTGAAGACCCACTTTCTACCCAATATGTAGTAGCTCAGGGCATCAGAACTTTGTCGTGGGAACTGGGAATGGAATCAGAGGTTCTTTGGCTCTACCCAGACTCCTCAGAAGGCGTTGGAGTGGTTAATGATAAAACTGGTAAGAAGGGCAGCGACACTTCAACCCAACGAAAGAATTCCTACACAGATAAAACATGTAACTAAGCAAATTCAGTAGACTCAGAGAAGATGGCAACAGCTGCTCCACAGAAATACGCAAATGTTTTCACAGAAAATGGCTTCTGCCGTTTAGATCTGCCATTGTCAGGATTCGTTACCTACAGCACAGCAATTAGTCAGCAGTGGATGCACTGACTTTAATGTATTTTCATTTTGTAAAGTGTTATCTCTGGTCACTCTTGTCACGTACCTACCTCCATCTCTGAATATACATGTGACATATCTAGAACATCTTTTCTCCAGCAGAGCCCTGAAGCATTTTATGCATTATATTCTCTGACTGTTATTGATGCCAAGACATCTCCAGCATGTATCTTTGCATGGACTGTCTTTGTCCAGTGACAGGAGAAACGCACATTTATGTAAAGCAGTGAGGGATTTACAATGTCATGCAGAGTGGAAAATCTTGCTCAACAGTAGTCTTCACAGCATTGATTTTATTTATTTTGCAAAGACTCAGAAATCCTGACAAGTGTTGAATCTGCAGTTGCACAGAAACCAGGTGTTCCAAGTTGAATGATTACACTCCTAACAGTATCCTCCAGGCAACACCTTTACAAATGACAAGTACTATGAAGATGCCCTTTTCTCATCTAGCCCTTCATTCTGGTTCCTTCAAAACAAACTCATTTTCTAGGAATGTGCAACCTGGAAGCAACCTGGGATGTGCTGCACTCACTGATTCTGGTAATACTCGTGCAAATTATAAAACAAGGAAGTCAGATAAAACAACAGTGCTTACCCCGTTCTGTGTCATAGAGGTACACAAACTTTTCCCACTTGTAATAGGTCAAGAGACTCAAGATGGCTCCTTTCAGTGCTGGCCGCATCTGGATGACAAACTGCACGTCTGCATCTGTTGGGAAGCTGGGTGTGATGAAGGACGTGTGAAGGGCTCCACAAAATGATGTCAGTGTGTTCATCGACATCTGGTCATAGAATCCAAAGATGGCATAAACTCCTCTGGAAAACTGTGAGCAGACTGACAGAGACAAACAGGGGAATTAAAATCTGAAATATAACGAATACAAAAAAATATTCTGAAGTACACTGGAAGTAAGCTCACTAAGAAATCCTGAAATTACTTTGTATGATGCAGCAGACCAAATGGATTCATGAGATATTATGTACTAATTTCAGTGTAGCTGACAGAGATTGCATCAAAGATGGCAAAGGATGGCAGGGCTCTGTCCATACCAAGGACTGTGATCATGATTGTGAGGCAATGAAGTACACCGCAGCACAGCAGCATTTCTAAACTGAAACATTTCTGGACTGAGATAAGCAAGTCCCATTTCTAATGAAAAACACGTTTCCAAGAAAAATGGTGACTCAGCATCAACAATTCCACTTGCCAAGAGTTGGACTTATCAACAATTTTCAAATAGCCCCATTAACCATTTTTGCCAAAACACTGCATATTTAACTTTTCAAAAAGCAAGGAGAAGACATTACTGCTTAGGAAGACATGACTTTAAAAATATATATATATATACGACATTGCTACTTCTGTAAGTACCACCATGAAACATTTCCCATCATAAATGCTATTCAGAATCACCAAAGCCTGTTAAAGTAATTTCTTAAAGGACTCTCCAACGTAGAGCTCATTAGCCTCACAGATAACACCTTAGGTAGGTAGCTCAGGTGTGAAAATTCAATTTTCTTCCAGAGGAGCAGATGTAAAAATAGTAAGGTCATTAAGGAATTTATTTAAGTGTTTAAGGCACTCTAACAGGCCTTGACCAGAAGTAGATGCCAGCAGCAAATAACAGCTGATGTAGGCAAAACAGAGATGTGCACAAGGCAGGAGGGGGAATAAGAAGTACTGATATCCTAAAGAAAAATTCGCAGAAGTTCTCAACCACAGCGAAGAAAAGATATAAAAGAAGTTATAATGCAGCAAGAATTAATTCCCAGAGGCATGACTGAGGAATTAAACACACGGTTTCAAAAGGCATTTTGTTAAGCTATATACCAGCAGGATATAAAGTAGAAAACCTACCATAAAAATTATCCGCTGAAGTAACAAATAAAAGGCAGGAACTTACAGGTGAAAAAAAGGGAAAAATAAAGACTACGTTAGAAAGTCTGGCAGTTTTCAAATCATTTCAATGCCATATAAACCCTCTAATACCATCATAACAGTCACTGAAGTGGGGCAAGCAGTAGCTGGATGTCCTCACATACACTGAGTCAGTATCTCACGGATCAGGCTTCTCTTACATATTTATTAATGGCCTAGTTTACCAGTTTTTATGTAGAATCTTACTGAGGAGAGAGCAAAAAGAGCAAGTCAATGTATTCCAGGAAATATCCCTTCTCACAACGCAAACAAAACATATCTCCAAAACTCTCCTGATGCTAAATGCCCAGAGCATTTCAAGTGATCCCAGATACACCTGTTCTTTCTTATCAGCTCTGAGGCTCAGGAGTACTTCTGAACTATGACTCCAATGAAATATCTGAGAGTTATAGGAACCTGAATAGAGGGGGCTCAGAAAGCTTGTGCTTATGTTAGCACAGGGTCCACTCTCAACTGGTGAGTAAGTGAGACTGAAATCAGGCTGTGGACAGCCTGTTCAAGGAATGTTTAGATGTTGTGTTGAGGTACATGGTTTAGTGAGAACTATTGGAGATAGGTGGACAGTTGGACTGGATGCTCTTGTAGGTCTTTTTCAACCTTGGTGATTCTATGACTATAAGAAGGACCTTCTTCAAGCAATATCCAACAGCCAAAATGGAACTACTTCAGCAGTGCAGCCAAGAGCTTCTGATCTGGCCTTTCAGATACTTGCAACTATTTTTCCCACAGAATTCTGGAGGATCACCAACAATAACTTCTAACAAATGCATCCCCCTGCCCAGTCCTATTTCCTGACTTAGTTCTCTGTTCACTGCAGATCTGTAAAATTTAACAACAGTAAAAGACCATCAGTAGGCCAACTTCTAATATCTTCATCTCTTAAACTCCTTTGCCTTTTTCTTCATTCTTCTTGACTATCTATTCTGCATGCACTGTAGGGTGCCAATTCAATTTTACTGACCCATTTAAAAGCCAAATAAACCTTTGTTTTTATAAGGGGAAGATAAAAGACCTATTATCTTGGTCCTCAACGTTCATTTGTGTTTCTGAACTGACAATTTCGTTATAATTTTGTAGCACTGGATCTTTTGTTTATTCTGTGGCCTAATCTCCTACGTGATCAGACAAACCTACTCAAGACATTGATGATGCCATGGCCATCCAAAAACCAAACACATCATTACATGCATTTTAATTACATGACTATTCTAACATCAAATTATTCTAAATCAAAGCAAAATAATAACTAAGAAAAAAGTAACTAAACCTTGGCTTTAAGCTCTTTATACAAGCTACCTTCCATTGACAATCAGAACAATACTCATTTTAGTGTGAGAATTTTGGTATTTTTCTTAATTAACCACCACTGATTTATACTTGTTTTTCCCCATTTGAAAAATGCACATGGTCAAACACATACTCTGGCATTAAAGAACTGATTTGGAAGAATCCTGATGAAACTTCATCCCTCAAAAAAATTGGCTTTTTCTTTTCCATTTCTTTCTGAGATATATCTTTAAGATGTGTTCTAAGTTACAGTTATTGCTTCTAATCCTGAGGATGTACAACCATTTGCAGGACTGCACATATCCAAGTTGCTTTACCACCTCATCTGAAAAAGCTGTAAGCTTCATAAGAGGGGCAGAGGTTCTAAGGAGCCCCTATCCAATGGAGGACCACATTAAGCCTTAACATTGGCACCCAGTTACGGAAGCTTAACTCCAAACTTGTTCTCAGAGTAAGCTGGGAGTAAGATGCCACATGCCATCAGTTTCAAAAAAGGCAGGGATGTATGGCAGAAGCCTGGGAATTCTCAAACATGCCTAGAGAAGAGAAGGAACTTCTGGGTCATGAGACTGAATTGTTTTCTGCCACAGAAAGAGAACGCCCAGAGCAAAAGTGATCACAGCACTGAGCAAATTTATTAAAATTGTAATATTAAAAAACCAACAACACACAAACAAATGACAACAAAAGCATGAACAGCAACGAAACACATGCACAGCACCAACAATAAAAAACATAAACCTAACCAAACCCAAACAAATTAAATCTTTGCTTCTCAACTGAACAGCAGCTGAGCCATCCAGACACCAGTGTGACCCAGTGAACCCAACTTCTGTTGCCCTCCCAGCAGATCCATCCTCCCTCCAGCAACATCTGCTCCTCTACAGTAACTTGCCAAGATTAACCAGACATTGTCTTCACTCCGATCCCATGAAGGCTCCAGGTCAGAATCTCAAAAGATGCCCCATTTCACAAAAGTTATTAGATGTTTTGTGTCTTTTTTATAATTTTTTTTTTTTTTGCTTTCTAGCTGTATTTAGCTCTTCTACCCTTTAGTGACTGTGAGTACTCCTGACACAGCAAGGTTGTACAGTCTCTGACATTCCTACTATCTACTGCCTGGAAGCTAAAGTCAAATCTTCTCTGACACCTATTTTATTTCACTTTCTTTTCCTTTTTTTTTAAGTTCAATTCTCTCTATAGACAGCCACAGCTCTACTGAGAACATCTATAAGTAGGTTTGGATTTGGCTTGTTCATAAGAAAAGACGAATAAACCCAACACCAAAAATCTGTGGATGGATCTTAATGTGCCATTCCAGCAGATGAAGCCACTGATGCTCCCCAGCACAGCATGCAGCACACTCCAGACCCTAGAGGCCCTGCAGTCAGGGGCTGGGAATGACAACACCTTAGACGTGATTCTCTCTTCATACCTGTTTGTATGGACAAGTCATTTCCACTTTGTTCACATCAATATTTTGCAAGACGGTCTGACAAAACAAACCCATATCACAGGGGCACTGTAAACTCTGTTTTATTGATAATTATATCCTTCTTTGGGCTGAAACTCTCTGTAGGAGTACAATGACAACTGACATTGCTGTATGTTGCTCACATCGATTCCCCAGTTTTGTGTTCTGCGTTTCCCTCAGCTGTGAAATAATTTTATTCCCTTCACTTTCCTCTGCCAATTGTCTTGGACTCTACACAGTCCTCATTGTCAAACTCAATGGACAAAGGGCACTACTTTCTAATGGAATAACACACAGCCTGTTGTGGACTACTTGCTATTTTCTATTTAAAGACTCCATGCTATGACTTCCTTGCTTCAACAATACAAGGGTTATCATTAACTCCACTTCATACAGCAAGCATACCAGCTCTTAGAGAGACTGACAATGTCTCTATTTCTTTCTTTCCCTTTCATTTCAATACACGGAATGAACAGGCAGTCTCTCTCTACTCGGAGCCCAGAGCAGATGAGCACAGCAGTGCCCACGAATGCAGAAGGAGCTACTTTGGGGATGCTCCAGGCAATCCGATTTGAGTGCTTCCTTTAAAGACAAACACACTGTATTTAAAATGATCATTTAAATGAAATGAAATAATCCACTACTAATAAGACTAGTTTTCCCATTTAAATTCTTAAGACACTGAATTCTGTCAAAAAGAAAAGACTTAATTGCGCTGATATAGATTCAACTGAACAAAAGCACTTCTGAAAACAACAATTTCTGAGACAGTTAATAGCAAATATTAATGAAGGCGGGAGTGAAGCAAGAAATTTACAGCTTGAAACTGGATCCAAAACCTCCTGAGATTTTGGCCACAACATCATCACTTTGTAACACACTTAATAAAAGACATGCCTTCACAAATGTAAAAAATGCCCCCCAAACAAAAAGAAACCTCACAGCAGAAAGCAAAATCAAAGGATGATTTACTATTGTAATTTCATTTGTGGTATCAAACAATTTTCTCAGTGGTTTGACTCAAGTGTGGTTTACCTAGTTCTCAAAAAATACTACTCAATTTGCTATGTTCTATCTAGTGCCCCTTTCATAGACTTCCTTCAGTTTGCATTTCTTTTTAGAAGAGCCAATAAAATTAAAACAGCATGTTTTTATTTCACTGGGAGGAGAAGAGGACTTTCTATTAAGTGGCAAATGTCTGGCATAAGAAATAATCAATCCCTATTTTACAAGCCCTTTACCGGAAAGCAATCCAAAATGAATGTCCAGATCCGAGCATCCCCCAAAACACTCTCTGGAGTCAAGATCCTACTCTACATCACTTCTGTCACCCTATCACAAGTCCATTACACACCACTAAATGACAGTCTTCATTTATTTTCTACCTTTCAGATCACTCTGATCATAATCACAGCTGCTGGGTGCTGGGTGCTGTACAAATACGTTACCACAACCTTGATTCCTTTTAGTATACCCAATTATTTATGACCTACATGACTCCACTCATTAAATTTTATGCATTTTGGCCTCTGTATATCCTCCTATAGTCAAATAAAACCCTAACAATGTATGCGAATTTGCTGCTTGCTGGACCTCCTCTTCACACTGATTGAAACATTCATATGAATTTTATGAGCGTATGAAAAATGCCAGCTTGCAACAATAAAAATAGGCCACTTAGGCTATGGCAGTGCTAGTAGCAGCACTAACAGTGCTGAGCTGCAGGCATACCACAGTGCCAAGGGGTGCCAGCTGAGATCTGCAGTGACTGCTCTTTTTTAAGAAATCCAATCTGAGGTCAGAGCCTTTTGGACAGAAAGGCCGATGAGAGGCACAGCTTCAGAAAGCACTGTGAACAGACAAGTCCATTCACGCTTGAAAGACTTTGTCCATTAGCATAATTTTACTTAGGTAAAATTACTTAGACCCCTCTGCCCACAAACTGTCAATTTAACATATACACAAATAAAAGCTTCAGTAATTAAAAAAAATAAGCTAACAGTCTTAAAAAGTCAGTAACAAGGGCATCCTTGTGCACCAAGCAGTAAGATGAACAGAAAGTCAGGCTAAACATCAATGACATTGTCCTGAGAAAGACGTACTTAGCTCTCTCACCATATTCTTTTACCCAGAGAATACACACAGGTGACCTGAGTCAGGTGGAACACACATGTAACTTGCTGCTCTAACTGCTTACCGATTAGTCCCAAGCTGCTTCCAAAACTAAGACTGTAGATTCTGAGCCATTATCTCTCTCCTTTCAGGTTACTGGCCATACACTTGATGAAACTCAAGCACAATGTGAATAGTTTGTCTTGCCTGTATACCAAACTATCATAAATGTTTTAGTTTTCTTAAAGAAAAAAAACAAAAACACTTGATATTCAGAATCTCTATATTTGCAACACATTTCTGATGGTGTAAGAAACCCAGGAGTCAGCCAGTCCGTGATCATGAAGAGTGTCAGCCCCTTATCAGTAAGTCCTAATTCCAAAACCATTTTGTTTAACCAGGATCGCTACCATACATTGATCTTTTAAAACTCCCATGATCCAGAGTGCTATGAGAACACTTCCTTTGAAAGACTATTAAACAGATTATCACGGCTCAGTTTGAAGGATAATCTACTGGAATTTGAGGGAACCAAAATAGGTGGTTTAAAGCTTAACATGGATTAAACGTGAGAGGAGATTCAGACATGCCATACAAATGAACCATTTTTTAAAGGATGATTTTTAACAAGGTATTAAGTTTTTGAGGACTATACTTAAGTATGAGCTAATCAGAACACTGCATTATCTTCCTTGCTCCTTTACAAGATGAAGTCAAAGCTCTTGGATCAGGTACTGCAAAACTACATCCAGGTTTTCGATTTTGAAACTCATCCCTGCAACAGATGATATTCCCCCATTAACAGTCCAACTTCTGTCCCAGCCACACCACCTCCGGAAGCTGTTCACAAGACAGACATCCTTTCAGTTTTATGGGAAAGACATCAAATATATACCATGCAGTTTGAAATAAAGGCCTTTTAGAAATGCTTTGTAACACTACTGTAAAATCCATATATAAATGATGTGCGTTTGTTACCCATGAGCTTACTACCTTTGCTGGTCTTGACATCAAAAAAAGGCATTAGGAGGAGAAGCAGCAAAGTTTCTCTTTGTAAGCAGTTAAACTCACTGCTGGGGAGAGATGGAAAGGCACTGGGTATCTGCATGACTTTCAAATAAGCAGCATTTGATACAGAGACATTTCTGCTCACTTTCTCCAGGAGCGTCCTGCCTTGACAACAACAGCATCATGAGCAATGCCAGCGCTCAGCTCCTGACAGCCCCACGTTGCTGGATGCTGAGAGTTCAGGCACCAGCCCCTGGCTCAAGTTCTGGGCTCATTGCAGTACACTGAGCTCTTCCCTCTGAGAAATGGCTCAGTCTATCAAACACGGATCCACACACAGTTCTCCCTGAAGCATGGGAGATAAGCCAACACCTATGGGAAGAAGTCAGAGGACCTGGCAAAGTTTTCCCCAGCAGAGATTAAATGCATCCACAGCAAACAAGAGTCACTTGTGTTCTTCACTTCTTAGACTCCATCTCATGCCTCACACTACGTCCCTGCAGAGACATGGAGTGAATGCAACACCAGCGTGTCTCATATGCCTGAGTTAAATAACTACTTTCTATTTGTTTCATCATTTGAAATGCTTCTCATTTTACCCTAGTATGTTATGCCAGCATCATTACTTTGGATTATAACTACTTTCCTTATTCTCTGAAGTGATTTTTCTAAAAACATTGCTAAGAGGTATAATATGAAAAAAAAAAATCATTGTTTCAAAAGTCATTTAGTTATAAAACACAGAATTGTAGCAGTACTTTAATTACAAGCAGCCAATATGGTTTTACCAATATGCATATTCTAATAAACAGTTATAACATTGAACAGTTTGACACAAACCATAAACGTTTCTATAGTTTTATTCAAAGTAACAACAGTTATGCAGGACATCAAGCACATTGCTTTGGAACAAAAAAAGTGCCCCCCAAAAAAGCATTTTTGATGTGAATCTCACAAAATCTTGTTGATCAAGGAGTACCCAAGTAACTATCATTGTTATTTTCAGACATGACCTACACTGTACCTCTCAACAATAGTTTAAACAACAGGGAAGCAATACGAAGAAATAAAAATCACCTATTGGGAGCATTTTCCCGACTGAGATTGTTATGCAGAACATTAAGCACACCCTGAAGTGCAGAAGGTTAAAGGCAATCTGATCTGCAGGTCAGTGGCCTGCTAGCTTCAGTACTCCTACACTCTAACCAGATTTCTCACTCATTTCATTGGAGCATCCCAGTACAGAGGAAGTAGAAAGACAGGGGCATATTATTATATGTAGCTTGTTCAGCAGATCCTTCCCTAAGTGATTTCAGAAGTTGACTTCATTCTGGGCCACTGTGGTGAAAGGTAATAAATCAAAACAAGATTCTGGCAGCATGATGAAAGATGAGCTGAGTCTGCTGAGGTGGTGCCATTTATAGGCCTGTGGGGATCTATATTGAGTGTGAGAAAGGAGAAGCAAAATGGTAAACACACCTCGAATCACTGATGTGGGGAAAATTCCCCACAAGGTAAGGCCAGGGATAAGGTTGCCCACGGAGAAAGAGGCTCCTATCACCAGTGCAGCACCTGTGCAAGCAGCCTACAGCTCCCAGCTGGCTCCATGTATGCCCAGTGCTGTACTGGCTGACATGCAGCCTTGCTTACTCAAGGCAACAGACCCTAGCAGTTTCCTGTAGGCTCTGCAATGGGACTCCAGTGAGCAGTGTCACAGCAAATGCATCCTGGTTCAGTGGGCTAGATGTCACATTTCCGTATCTCCTCCCTGTGTTCACTCAGGCTTCATGGGGCTAAGCAATTCTCACTGCTCCTCGTGCCATGCCATTGTCAGCTTACCAACCTGAGAGATGTGTTTTTTATAAACACAGACGAGAGGAGAGAGCTGTGAAACCCGGCTTCCACAGCCAGGGAGATCATTCGAAGATGCTCCTTAAGGAGCAACTCAAGTCCAGTCCAAGTACAACCACTGGAGAAGATCCCATGGACCTCACTGGGAGGTGGATAAGCACCAAGAGGCCCATTCAGTACACTGAAAGAGCAAACTGTGGGACTGCAGAAGCTAAATCCCAACTTCCTCTGTGAAAACTAAACCACTTCCCTCTCCCCACATTTAGTTTGGTAGCATTTCTATCTGGCTTGCTGTCTAAACAGTCCTTGTTACTGGTCTCCTGGACCATCATGATCACATCTGACAATAATTCACAGCCCAGTTCCCTCAGCTAAGTCAGTGCCTTATTTACAGGAAACAACAAGAATAATATTCCGTATAAATTATGCATAATCACTATTTATCATGCTGGGTTAATTGGCACATAACAAAACAGTTGTCTGGTGCACAGCTGAGTAATGTGGAAGCCAAAAATGATGGAAATGGTACAGCAAAGGCCTGGCTGTGAGAAGTCACACTGCCACATATTAATCCTTAGCTGACCTCTGCCCTTCCAGAGGAGGAGGGACAGACCGAGTCCAAAATGGCTGGTTAATCTCAGAGGGTTTGGACAGATTGTTGAAGCTTTAAATACTGATTCAAGCTCTGCTGTCAGCCAGCAGTGTGGCAAAATGATAACTTGGTGCAACTCTGTTGTTTTTCTGGACTCCATGAGACCCCACCACACTCATAAGCAGAGAACAAAATGGTCCAGCAGCAGCAGCAGCATGAGGTCATGGCCATGGAGTGTGTGCAATGATGACAGCCTTTACACAGGATCTTAGATTCATCTGAGTTGGAAGAGACCTTTATAGGCCACCCAGTACAACTCCCTGCAATGAACAGGGACACCTACAGCTTCATCAGCTGCTCAGAGCTCGGTCCAGCCTGACCTTGGGTGTGTCCAGGGATGGGGCACCATCACCTCTCTGGGCAACCAGTGCCAGTTCCTCATTACTCTTTTCTCCCATTTCTCCATCTTTATCACAGAGGTAACAGCAAATGAGATGAATTCAATAACCTCCAGTGCTGTGAATTAGAAATTCTTTTACTCACAGTCACCATCCATACCAGAGAACACTGCTGTCACCTCATCGCATTCATGGTTTTGTAAGCATAAATACAAATGAATGCAGAACTGCAGATTTTAGTTCTGGATTATGTTATCTCCATTGCAGCACCTCGATATGGAAAACATAGTCAGTAAGTTGCTTTCCCCTGAAAACACTTAGACATTTACTAAGTCTACCAAGGTACTCACATTGTTTCCACCTGATGAACATCAGTGGGGTATAACAGCTGCTTTGCATCCACACCTTGCTGGCCAGGAGGCTTCTGTGCCTGAATTATTGATGTATATTGTAAAGCCTAAAGTGATTCAAGGAGCAGTTTTATGTGCTAAAGCATCTTTGTGGTTTTTTGTTGTTTTTTTTTTTTTCTTTCCTTTTCACTTTACTGCAAGCAGCGCCTGAAGTACCTGGCAAATCTTGGGACTGAAAAGAGAGATGGTATGTGCTGTGCATTTGTTGTCACAGATGTATGGTTAACCAGCCTGCTCACTGCAAACTTCGGACTCTTTTCACATCCTGAGCTGGTACATGACTGGATTAATCACGCATTCTGTGCTTCAAACATAGGCCTGCTTCTGTACACTATTTCTTCATAAATAAAATATGTATATGTAAATATGACACACATTCAAGCAACTTTGTTGCTACTGAAGTAAGTATTTTTTCAGCCTACTCTTTAATAATTTATGAGGGCTGCTCCAAAAGCAATGCCTTCTATTTTTGATGTTGGCCCTCAGCGTCAGAGGCAGATGTTGGTGGTACAGCAGTAGAGGCTGAACCTTCCAACCAACATCCCACTACACTGTGTGGCTGTGTGACAGATGGGAGCAGAGGGGCAGTTTGACACAGTAGAGTCTGATGTGGAAGTGCATATGGAAACAAGGTCTGTCTCTGAGTTCCTCCATGTGGAAAAAATGCACCCACTGACATTCACTGATGCTTGTTGAATGTTGATGGAGACCAAGCAGTGGATGTGAGCACAGTGAGGGCTGGTTGGGGCACTTCAGCTGTAGTGACAGCAACACTGGGGCATCTCTACAAAAAATAAAGATTATTACAAGTGTGGTATGCAGGCTCCTGTTCATTGCTGGCAAAAATGCACAGCTGATGGTGGAGATCATGTTGGGAAATACTGCCTTGCAGCAGAGAATTTGCTCTATCAAATAATGCCAATGTACTCTTTCTATCTGCTGGAATTAACATGAAAATAAATAGAAGGCATTACTTTCAGAGCAACATACATCTATCAGGTCTACTTTCCAACTAATTACCCAGCTCTCCTGGTTCACAGAGGTGCTCCACCCTCAGAGATGCATTAGCAACTTTAATCCAAATTCCTCTCTAACGGCAGCATTTATCAGAAGTGCCTAAAAATGCTCCTCTGGCTTCTCACAACAATCCCTAAACATGCTAACACCTTCCTTGCACATACTAACAAATTCCAATTATTCTGCAACAACATTTGTGTAACCTCAGGAAGGAGAGGAAAACCAAGGAAAAGGGAATCATGATGCTCTTCAAGACTCTTCTGGTTGTGGGAACAAAAAACTCTGATCCTTACGGCAGAAAACAAGTCTGAATTTCAGAAGAGCAGTGCAGAGTGGATCCCTCCCTCACTAAGCTGCCCCAGTACCATCCAGAAGTGGCCCCATCAGGGAGCATTGCTCAGATGAGTATCACCAGTGCCTCAAACGTGACTGTGCAAACACAGATCAGTGCCACGCTATGGGGAGCAGCCGTAAAGCAGCAGTGAGTACCTCTGAGGCAGTTGTCCCTATAGCCAATCTGTCAGCACCAAACAGCAAACTAGAGCAGCGTGGATGATAGGTGGCCATAAATTTCCCTGTGTTAAGAAAAGTTCTGTCAGTGCTGCCCAGATGCTGATGCTGAAACTATACCATGAACTCCATGAAAGCATATCCATGTCCTATAAGTCTGCAGATTTAATAAACAATATCTTGACAATTAATAATATATGTAATGACTCCCGGTTTGAACTTGTAAATGAATGTCAATTTTAGTTTAAATTTAGAATAAATATTTTTCGTTCATTAAAACTAATATAATTGTCATCAAGAGAAGCACTCATGTCGTCCATCAAAAATCAACACGTCACAAACTTGAGCTCCAAAACAGGAGAGCTCCCTCTTTATGCCACCCCACACACATATACCTTACGTAATTCTATACTGCTTATCAAAACTGCAGGCGACAGAAAGCACTATGTGAACATGCCTTTGTGTTTGCTTAAACTAATACATTGAATGGAGGCACTGCTAGGCTACTGTTACCCAGTTTTTGTAATCTGACATTCACCAACAGTGTCAGTTCTTTCAAAGCAACCCATACACAGATTTCTTTTCGACTTTAAAAATTTTCTAGGTCTTACAGTTGATTTATTTGCTGAACTTAGGTAGTATGGCTTCTTAGATAGATTAATGGAGTGAGTGAAGTATCTCTCCAGACTGTAAGAGAAGGCACAAGGGACCTCATTTTCCAAGAAATGTCACTTAGAGGCACAGAAGACTTCTCTGTACACTGACAGTCTCTGTATATTTATAATTTACAAGAGCCAGACCAGGCCCTCCTTCCCACCGGCAATGTTATCAGCAAGACAATACTTTCCAATAACAAAAATATTATAGAAACTCACACAAGAAGAAAGAATTTGATAACAGAAGAACTTTATCGTAATAACTTAATAAATTGAAGACACAAAGATTTAAATCCTCCAGTAGAGTTGAATAAAAAGAACCGATGTATTCCTCAGCTTCTCCAAGCTTCCTGAAGAAGCCCAGACAATGTTTCTTACCTTCTGTTCTGCAGAGATCAACTATAGTAGAAAAATATGCTTTAAAGTCCCTCAGTTATGTCATTCTTTGCCTCTAGGGCTAAGTTAGGAATCTAAATCAAACCAAACAAATGCTGAGCTCCACAGAGAATTCCTACGTATTTTGCAACAATCAGAATCGTAAAAAAAAATAATAAAAAAAATTAAAAACCATAAAAATAATGAACCAACCAATCAAATGATTGGTACAGATGTGGTACTAAGGGACATGGTTTAGTGGGGAAATACTGGTCATAGGTGGATGGTTAGACTGGATGATCTTGGAGGTCTTATCCAACCTTGGTGATTCTATAAACCCTGCTTGGCTCACAGCTCAGAGCTCCTGTCTAAATCCTAAAACTGTCTTACAAAGGAAAGTAACCAGGTCTTGAGTTACTGTACTGCAACTGTTTATGGCTTGAGTAGTAAATCTGTGTTGTCCTAGCTTCTTTTTCTCACTCTCCTTAATGCACCAGTTCCATCTTGACTGGTTACAAAGTCAGTTTTTAAAGACAATTTTCAGGGCAGTTGCAGGCCAGAAACAGAAAAGAGAGGCTGACAGAAGCATAGCTCACTACCCATAAAAACATGGGTATATATGATACACTAGTTTCAAACGAAGCAAATATGATTTAGTTTCTGGTTTTCAGAAAGGAAAATTCCCTTCCAGGAAATCCACTCATGATACAATAACTGAAAACCCTTCAGAACAGCACCAGCATAAACACTGAGGCTGAGCCCTTGCAGGGAGCACTTAACAAAGTTCACTTCATAGAAAGAAGCACAGTGTAACCAACTTTACTCAAGGTTCTGGATCCTTCTCCAAGCTGTGGCTTCATGCACTTGGTCCTCTCCTTCTCTCTGCTCCCAGCCCCCAAATCCAAACTATTCACAAATAAAAAGCATCCTTTTATCACAAAATTAGCATTGAATAAAAACATATCATTGAGTGTATTGGTAGGGAATAAGGAGAAACTGACTTAAAAATCTTTTCTCTTTCCAAGAGTACCATTAAGACAAATGTAAACAATACAGTACCTGGTATTTTCATGATTATCTTAGCATTTTCTTCAGTAAAGAGAACTGATGTGACAGATAAAGCAGATAAGTGAAATTAATCATGCTGGATGGAGCTGTGGCCTTCTGACAAGGGTATTTTGAAGTTTGTTTCAAGACTGTGGTACATAAAGAGTCCATTCAAACTTCCCAAAACGAGGGAGAGTCCAAAGCATAGTCAGTTAATTAGACGCAGTGATGTGGGAAATGCAAGATAATTAAGCTCTCCTCCTAAAAGATTTATTTCTGAAGGTCAGGCTTGGGTTATTTGAGGAGAGTGAGCGGGAAGTTCATCCCACCCTGTAAAGCTTAACTCATCTTTGTGAGACTCTTCTCATGAGCCAAGTAAATCATATTGTTGTGTAGATGATTAAGAAATTACTGATTACAGTACTATTACACCATGATGCCACTGTACATACAATACAGACCAGAAATATGCATTTCATTCTCCTCCACTGTTGTGAAAAAGAGAAAGAAAAAAAAAAAAAAAAAAAA